>PVKZ01003336.1:0-140546 GCA_004027375.1 Macroglossus sobrinus | reverse complement strand
TATATATATATATATATATATATATATATATATATATATATACACATACACCCTTGGAGAAGCAACACCCACACATATGCAAATGATCGCTGACCTTTAAGTAAGTTCTCGCAAAACATCCTTGTTCCTGTTTTTGTCTCTTATTCCCTGGGACAAGAAACATTCAACATTAAGCCAAATTTCCTCCTTCAGTAAACAAACCCACCTGCTCTGCAAACTTCTAGCTTGCAGGCAACTCCAACCCTGTCTGCAGGGCATTCATCAAGAATGGCTCCCAATATATCATGTCCTTTCAACTTTTCTGTCTGGCTTACTTGACTTAGCATGATTATCAAGGTCCATCCATGATGTCCCAAATGGCAGTATTCTTCTCTACTTATGGCTGAGTAATATTCCATTGTATATATGTACCACAGCTTCTTTAGTCAATCATCTATTCTAGAACAGTTCAGTTGATTCCATGTCCTGACCACCGTGAATAATGCTTCTATGAACTTCAGTGCACAAATATCTTTACAAATATGAGCTTTCAAGTATGAGGTAGACATCCAGAACAGAGATCAATTGTTAGTTTTTTGAGGATCCTCCATACCTTTTTCCATAGTGGCTATACCAATTTGCAGTCCCTCCTGCAGTGTAAGAGGATTCCTTTTACTCTGTATTTTCTCCAACAATTGTTATTTATCCTGTTGATAACAGCTTTTAGCAGGTGTGAGATAGTATCTCATTGTGGTTTTGATGTGCATTTCCCTAATAGCTAGTGATGTTGAACATCTTTTTATATGTCTGTTGGTCATTTGTATGTCTTCTTGGGAGAAGCAACTGTTTAGGTCCTCTGCCCATTTTTTAATTGGATTGTTTTTTTTTCCTATTGTTATTCAGTTGTATAAGTTCTTTGTATATTTTGGATAATAGGCCCTTTATCAGAGGCATTGCTTGCAAATATCTTTTCCCATTCAAATGATCTCTTAACCTTATTGACAGTTACTTTTCCTGTGCAGGAGCTTTTTAGTTTGATGTAGTCCCATTTATTTATTTTAGCTTTTACTTGTCTTGCCTTTGAGATCAAATTCATAAAATCCTCTTTAAGTCCAAGGTCCATGAGTTTAGTTCCTATGTTTTCTTCTATGCAATTTATTCTTTCGGGTCTTATATTCAGGTCATTATCCCATTTTGAGTTAATTTTGGTGTGTGGTAGTAGATAACAGTCTAGTTTCATTCTTTTGCAGGTGGCTTTCCAGTTTTCCCAGCATAAAAGCCTCTTTATTGAAGAGGCTTTCCTTTCTCTACTGTATGTTTTTCGCTATTTTGTCAAAAATTATTTGCTCATATAAATATGGATTTACTTCTAGACTCTTTATTCTGTTCCAATGGTCTGAGTGTCTGTTTTTCTGCCAATAACATGCCATTTTGAGTACTGTCGCTTTGTAGCAGAATTTGAAATCGAGTAGAGTGATGCCTCCAGCCTCTTTATTTTTCCTCATGATGGCTTTGGCAATTTGGGGTCTTTTGTGCTTCCATACAAATCTGATAATATTTTGTTTTATTTCTTTTTTAATTTATTTATTTAAATTAGTTTCTAGTATACAGTGCATTGGTTAGACATCTATATAGTACATAAAATGATCTCAATTCTTCCCTTCCTCCCCCGGCCTTCCACCTAGTCACCATATTAATGCTAACTGCATTCCCTCTGCCATGCTCCCCATCCCCTTGACCAACTATCAAATACTAATTTGTACTTCTTTAACCCTTAACCCCATTCTTCCAGCTTCCCAATCCTCTCCCCTCTGTCCATCACCAAATTGTCCACTATATTTGTGAGTCTGTTTTTTATTCATTTGTTCTATTTGTTCCTTATATTCCACATATAAGTGAAATCATATGGTATTTATCATTCTCTGTCTGACTTATTTCACTCAGCATAATATCATCTAGATCTATCTGTGTCATTGCAAATGATAGGATTTCATTTTTTAATGGTTGAATAGTATATGCGAGCTATAATTTATTTTACCAATCATCTATTGATGGGCATTTAGATTGCCCATCAACATCTTGCCCATCCATATCTTGGCTATTGTAAATTGTGCTGCCATGAATATTGGGGTGAATAGGTCTTTATGAATTATTGTTTTGGTTTTCTTTGGATAAATACCCAGAAGTGCAATTGCTGCGTCAAAAGGAAGATCCATTTTTAATTTTTTGAGAACCCTCCAGACTATTTTCCATAGCAGCTGTACCAATTTGTAATCTCCCCAACAATGAATGAGGGTTTCCTTTTCTTCGCATCCTCGCCAACACTTGTTTTTTTGATTTATTGATGATAGCCAGTCGAACAGGTGTGAGGTGATATCTCATTGTGGTTTTAATTTGCATTTCTCTGATGGTTAGAAACCTTGAGCATCTTTTCATATATCTGTTAGCCATCTATATTTCCTCTTTGGAGAATTATCTGTTCAGGTCTTCTGTGCATTTTTTAATTGGATCATTTGTTTGGTTTTTGTTGTTGTTGCTGTTGTTGTTGAGTTGTATAAGTTCTTCATATATTTTGGATTTTACCCTCTGATCAAATGTATCATTGGTGAATATCTTCTCCCAAACAGTCGGTTGTCCTTTTTTTGTTGTTAATGATCTCCTTTGCTGTACAAAACTTTTTAGCTTGATGTAATTCCATTTGTTTATTTTTTCTTTTTTTTCCCCTGCCTGAGGAGATATATCTGAAAAGAAATCCCTGTTAGTAATATCAGAGAGTTTACTGACTATGTTTTCTTCAAGAATTTTTATGGTTTTGGGTCTTAAATTTAAGACTTGAATCCATGTTGAGTCTATTGTTGTACACAGTTTAAGAAAGTGGTCCAGATTCTTTATTTTTGGATGTATCTGTCCAATTTCCCCAGTACCATTTATTGAAGATACTGTCTTTACCCCCATTGTATATTCTTACCTTCTTTCTTATATTAAGTGAGCATTTAAGCATAGATTTATTTCTGGGCTCAATATTCTGTTCCATTGATCAATGTATCTGTTTGTATGTCAGTGTCATATTGTTTTTTGTTTACTGTAGCCATGTAGTATAATTTGATATCAGGTAGTGTGATACCTCAAACTTTGTTATTCTTTCTCAAGAATGCAGTGGCTATGCTGGTTTTTTTTATCACTCCATATAAATTTTAGGGTTATTTGTTCTAGCTCTCTGAAAAATGCCATTGGAATTTTGATAGGGATTGCACTAAATCTATAGATTGCTTTGGGTGGTATGGCCATTTTAACAATGTTGATTCTTCCTACACATGAACATGGTATATGTTTCCATGTATTTGTTTCTTCTTCGATTTCTTTGTTCAGTGAGTTATAATTTTCTGAAAACAGGACTTTTATCTTCTTGGTTAATTTGATTCCAAGGTATTTTAGAGTTATCGACATATAGTTATTCTCTTTCTGAAAGTTCATCATTGGTGTATAAAAATACCACTGACTTCTGAATATTAATTTTGTCACCTGTTATTTTATTGCATTCAGTGATCAGTTCTAACAGTTTTTTGGTGGAATCTCTAGGGTACTCTCTATATATTATCATGTCATTGGCAAATAATGAGTTTTAATTCTTCCCTTACAATTCCAATGCCTTTTTTTTCTCTTTCTTGTCTGATTGCTGGCTAAGACATCCAATACAATGTTGAAGAGGAATGGTGAAAGTGGGCATCCTTGTCTTGTTACTGATCTGAAGGAAAATGTTTTTAGCCTTTCCCCATTGAATATTATGTTAGCTGTAGATTTGTCATCTATGGACTTTTTTTATGTTGAGGTATGTTCACTCTATTTCCACTTTGCTGAGAGTTTATTATAAATGGATGCTGGGTTTTGTTGAACACTTTTTCTGTATCTATTGATATGATCATATGGTTTTTATCTTTTGATTTGTTAATGTGTTGTATCACATTAATTAATCTGCAGATATTGAGCCAAACTTGCATCTCATGAATAAATCCAACTTGATCATGGTGTATGATATTTTTTATGTATTGATGAATTCGGTTTGCTAATATTTTGTCAAGGATTTTTGCATCAATGTTCATAAGAGATATTGACCTATAGTTTTCTTTTTTTGTAATGTCCTTGCCTGGTTTTGGAATCAAGGTAAAGTCTCATAAAAGGAGTTAAGGAGCTTTCCCTCTTCTTGAAATTTTGGAATAGTTTGAGAAGAATAGGTGATAATTCTACTTTGAATGTTTGATAAATTTGCCTATGAAGCCATCTGGTTCAGGAACTTTGTTTTTGGGGAGGATTTTGATTACAGATTTAATTTCATTGGTGATAATTATTTGGTTTAGATTTTCTGTTTCTTCTTGACTCAGTCTTGGGAGATTGCATGTTTCTAGGAATGTGTGCATTTCTTCCAGATTGTCCAATTTGTTGACATATTATTGCTCGTAGTATTTTCTTATAATCCATTGTATTTCTGTGGAATCCATGGTTATTTCTTTTCTTTCATTTCTGATTTTATTTATTTGAGTCCTTCTCTTTTTTCCTTGATGAGTTTGGATAAGGGTCTGTCAATTTTATTTATCCTTTCAAAGAACAAACTCTTGGTTTCATTAATCTTTTATATTGTTTTTCTAGATTCCATTTCATTTATTTACACTCTGATCTTTTTTATTTTCTTCATTCTACTCACTTTAGGCTTTATTTGCTGTTCTTTTTCTAGCTCTTTTAACAGTAAGATTAGATTGTTTATTTGAGGTTTTTCTTGTTTCTTGAGGTAGGCCTGTATTGCTATGAATTTCCCTCTTAAGACTGCTTTTGCTATGTCCCATAGATTTTGAGTCATGTTTTCATTTTTCATTTGTCACTAGGTATCTTTTGATTTCTTCCTTGATCTCATTAATAATCCATGCATTGTTTAGTAGCATGTTTTTTAACCTCCATGGATTTGTGTACTTTCCAGTTTTTTTCTTATAGTTGTTATCTAGTTTCATACCTTTGTGATCAGAGAAGACGGTTGATATGATTTCAATCTTCTTAAATTTATTGAGACTTGATTTGTGTCCTAATAAGCCTTCTATCCTTGAAAATGTTCCATGTGCACTTGAGAAGAATGTATATTTTGCTGCTTTGGGATAAAATTCCCTGAAAATATCTATTGAGTCCCTCTGCTCTAGTATGTTTTGTAGGTCCATTGTTTTTTTGTTGATTCTTTGCCTGGAAGATCTGTCCATTGGTGTCTATGGGGTATTAAAGTCTCCTACTATGAGTGTATTACTATTGATCTTTTCTTTTATGTCAGTCAATAGTTGCTTTATATATGTAAGTGCTTCTATGTTGGATGTATGTATGTTTACTAGGATTATGTCCTCTTGATTTATCGATCCTTTTATCATTATGTAATGCCCTTTTTGTCTCTTATTATAGCTTCTGTCTTAAAGTCTATTTTATCTGATATAAGTATTGCTACCCTGGCTTTTTTTTTCATTTCTGTTTTTGTGAAATATCTTTTTCTGTCCCTTTACTTTCAGTCTGTGAGTGTTATTTGATCTGAAGTGGGTCTCTTGTAGACAGCATATGTATGGGTCTTGTTTTCTTATCCATTCAGCTACCCCATGTCCTTTGATTGAAGCATTTAATCTGTTTACACTTACAGTGATTACTGATAGGTACATTGTTACTGTCATTGTATCATTCATATTTGTTATTTCTATTTTCTCTTTCACTACTTCTCTTTTTACAAAAGACCCTTTAATATTTCTTGTAATTCTGGCTTGCTGAAGATGAATTCCTTAAGCTTTTTTCTGTCTGGAAAATTCTTTATCTCACCATTTATTTTAATAGAAAACCTTGCTGGGTAGAGTATTCGTGGTTGTAGATTCTTGTTTTTCATAACTTTGAATATTTCTTGCCATTCCCTCTGACCTGCAAAATTTCCATTGAAAAGTCAACAGACATTTTTATGAAGGTACCCTTGTAAGTAACTGGCTGCCTTTCTCTTGCTACTTTTAAGATTCTCTCTTTGTCTTTGACCTTTGGCATTTTAATTATGATGTTTTGTTGTGGCTACCAGCTCCACAGACCATAGACACACAGACTACTAGAAATCAGTGAGTTATAGGAAACACACTTTTTATGCAGCCAGCTATGTCTGCCAGGGATACACAGACCTCAAATTAAGTAGCCCAAAAATGTAAAGGTACAGAGTTTTTAAGCCCTAAACCCCATTCTTCATTCTGTCTGAACACAAAAGTCTATTTTTCTTCCATTTACTGTCAACCCACAGGTCAGTTGTGCAAGCGGGAGTACAGAAGCAGAAAGCTTATTGTTAGAATGTTATGTTCCCATGAGTGATAGCCTATGTTCCCATGGTTGATAGCCTATGTTCCCATGGGTGATAGCCAAGCAGTAATTTTCCAGCCAACACAGTTTCTTGGTGTAGGTCTGTTTGAATTCCCCTTATTTGGGGATCTGTGCTTACTGAACTTGTATGTCTCATTCCTTTGACAGGTTAGGGAAATTTTCTAGCATTATTTTTCCTAATAGATTCTCAATCCCTTGCTCTCTCTCCTCCTCTTTAGATACTCCTATGACCCAGATATTTCTACACTTCATGTTTTCCCAGAGGTCTCTTAAACTAACCTCATTTTTAAAGTTCTTTTTTCTTTTTGTTGTTCTGATTGGGTGTATTCTGCTACCTTGTCTTCTAAATCACTGATTCAATCTTCTGCTTCATCCTATATACTGTTGAGTCCTTCTAGTGATTCTTCATTTCAGCTATTGTATTCCTCATGTCTGTCTGGTTCATTTTTATGGATTCTATATCCTCTTTATGCTGTTGAGGTTTTTATTGTACTCATCCATTCTCCCCATAAGTTCATTCAGCATCCTTATAACTATTATTTTGAACTCTATCTCTGGTAAGTTGTTTGCCTCCATTTTATTTAGCTTATTTTCTGGAGTTTTCTCCTGTTGTTTCATTTGTGGCATGTTTCTTTGTTTTCTCATTTTATTAGCCTCTCTGTGTTCATTTCTATGTGTCAGGAATATTTGTTTCATCTCTCAGCCTAAGCCAGATGGCCTAATATGGGAGGTGATCTGTGTGGCCCAGTGGCACACTCTCCCTGGTCTTTTTGCTGGGAGCTGTGGATGTAATCTTTGTGTAGGTTGTGTGTGATTTCTTATTGTCCCTGAGGCTTTATTATTGTTAGTAGATCAATGGATGAAATTAATGCTCAGGCTGCATAATTGTAAGGATTGGCTGCACCCACAGGGTAAGAGTTTTTGTGTGATGGCTGACTCCACTGAGTGAGGTTGGCCTAGCAGGCATGTGTACTTGTTGCAACCACCCTTCATGTTTATTAATAATGGGACTAGTCAGGAGTTGCTCCATTGTGGTCTGGTGCCAGCCTGCAGATGCATTGATTTTGTGGCCCTTTGGGAGGGGTTCCCTCATAGGCCAAGGTCATTCACTGCTTTTGATTGCTCAAGGCTACCCAGTGAGAACTACAAAGTGATCTGCAGATGATTGTTGCCTATGTTGAATCTATAGGTAATTGGAAGAGACACCTCTGTAGGCAGCTCTCAGTTATCCCCTGTCCCTGACCAATGGCAGTTTAGCAGAGGGACCAGTGTTCCTCAAGGCCTGACACTGCCTGTCAGTTGCCTGTAGGTCTCTGAAACTGGATGAGCCTCTGGGTGATATACATGTTAGGTGGCACAGGGATCCTGCGAGTCTCCTGAGTCTATTGAGTAAATTTCCCCCTGCCACTGCAGTGTCAGTTTACATGCCAACATGTCCCTGTGGATCCCTGTACAAGTTTACAATCATAGCAAGGTCAGCTGCTGCCCACCCTGGACCTAAATGTGCCACCCCAGGGCAGGAGCAGTTGCCTATCAATGTGCAGCAGGTGCTTTTTGTATCGGATGGTACAGGTGCTCAGGAATCAAGGGCTGTCAGGCCAATACAGACCCCTACAATCCCCTCAAGGGATATTGCAGCTCATACAGGCAGCAGTGGTCTGTCCACAACTGTTTTCCTTGAAATGTGCTGACTGCACTAGCCAAGGTCTGTTGCCTGCGCTGACTGCACAACCCCAGAGCCAAATAGTGCACTAGAGGTTGCTTGTTAATGGGCTTGGGTGAAGGAAGATCTCAGGGAAACAAGATCCATCCAACCAATACAGCCTCAGTTTTGCTGCAGCTTCTGTGCCTGGGTGTTCCTGCTGTAGACACAGATCACAGTGAGACCAGCTGTCCTCTGAGGCGACCCCACAGACCCCTGCACTCCCTGGACACAATATTGCAACTCTTGAAGGCAGCAAAGGTCTGCCTGCCTTTGCTTTCCATGCAGTGCCCACCCTGTGCCAGTCAAAGTTTGTTGCCTATGTGGATTATGAGATCATGGGAAGTGAGGGGTATGGCTGTGGCAGTTCACTGTCAATGGGCCACCTGGGAAATGGCAGTCAGATCAATACAGCCTGCAACTTTGGTAACTATTTGCAAGTTCCCACAGAAGTCCCAGATCACAGCAAGACCAGCTGCTTTCTGGGACTGGCCCACTGGTCCCTGATATTCGCCCAAGTTCCTGTTGTCAGCAGTGATCTCCTGACCCTATCTCGGAAATGTGGTTCACAGCACTCTCAGCCCACTGGGAATGGTTAGCTCTAAATTCAAGCAGGGCTTGGCAGCCATCCAACAATAAATACTCCTAGCAATCTGCAGGTTGGATGGGGTGTGCTGATCCCCTCAGATCAGTGCTTCCTAATAGCTCTCTGGGAGGGGTCTGAACAGTCAAGCTGATGTTGTCTGTAGATTACCCTGTAGAGGGGGGCAGACTAAGGCACAATAGTGTCTGCCCTTCCTGCCCTCATTCTGGTGCCAGGTAATGCAGACTTCTCAGAATGAATCCCATGCAAGCCTCTGACCCACCACTGGTATCCCTGTGAGTGTCCATAGGTCAGGAAGCCTGTACACGGATCCTTCAAAGACACGTCTAGGAGTTGCATCTCCTGTCTCACCCAGATGGCCTGAAGACCCTCTACACTGGTTTCTACAGTGAGAGTTATTGGAATCTTCTCTTCCCTGTGCTAGGACACTGGGCTGGGGAGCCCCAAGATGAGACCAGGACCTCCTTTCCTTCAGGAGGGCCTCTACAGCCTTGTTCTCCCTCCCAGTGATCTTCCACCACCCACAGGTGCATGTTGAGCCCTATTCAAAGTGGCTCCTTTATATTATCAGACTAAGGTGTTATGATCAGCTGCACTTCAGGTGATTCTCCATGTTGAATATTTTATAATTTGGTTGTAATTTCAATGTAGACCTGGGAGGAGATGAATCCTACTTTTACCTAGTCCACCATCATCCCCTCTCTCTTTTTATTTCTTTGAAAAATGCCAATGGGATTTTGATCCAGATTGCATTAAATCTGGATAATGCTTTAGGTAATAAGGTCATTTTAACTATGTTGATTCTTCAATATGGGTTTACTTCTGGACTCTTGATTCTGTTTCAATGATCTGATTGTCTGTTTTTCTGCCAACAACATGCATCTTGAGTACTGTCTCTTTGTAGTATAATTTGAAGTCGGGTAGAGTGATGCCTCCAACCTCGTTCTTTTTTCTCACATGGCTTGGGCAATTTGAGGTCTTTTGTGCTTCCATTTAAATCGAATGATTTTTTTTATTTCTTTAAAAAATGCTGATGGGATTTTGATGAAGATTGCATTAACTCTATACTGCTTTGAGTAATAAGGTAATTTTAACTATGTTGATTCTTCCAATCCAAGAACACGGAATATCTTTCCATTTCTTTGTATCTTCTTCAATTTCTAGTAATAGGATCTTATAGCTTTCATTATATAAGTCTTTCACATGTTTTGTTAGAATTTATTTCTATGTATTTTATTCTTTTTGTTGCGATTACAAAAGGTATTATTTTTTTCCACTTCTTTTTCTGACACTGCATTGTTAGTGTATAGGAGTGCTATGGATTTTTGAATGTTGATTTTGTATCCAGAGGCTTTACTGTATTTGCTTATTGTTTCTTCTAGTGGTGTTCTTGTGGAGTCTTTAGAGTTTTTTATATAGAAAATCATGTCATCCACAAATAGTAACAGTTTGACTTTGTTTCCTATTTGAATGCCTTTTATACCTTTCTCTTGCCTGATTACACTTGCTAAGACCTCCAATGTTATATTGAATAACAGTGGTGAAAGTGGACAGCATTGGGATGAATCCCACTTGCTCATGGTGTATAATCTTTTTAATATGTTGCTGTATTTGGTTCACTAGTATCTTATTTAGGATTTTTGCATCTGTGCTCATAAGAGATATTGGTCTGTAGTTTTCTTTTTTGTGTGTTATGTTTAACAGGTGTTGGTATCAGAGTAATATTGGCCTTATAAATTGTGTTGGGAAGTGTTGCCCCCTCTTCAAATTTTTGAAAGATTTTGAGGAGAATAGGTATTAAATTTTCTTTGAATGTTTGGTAGAATTCACTGCTGAATCCAGCTGGTCCTGGACTTTCGCTTTTTGTTACTTTTTTGATGATTGTTTCAATTTCCATACTGCTGATTGATTTATTCAGATATTCCAGTTCTTGATTCAGTCTAGGAAAATTGTATTTTTTAAGAACTGATACATTTCTTCTTGGTTATTAAATTTGGTGTTATATACTTTTTCACAGTATTCTTGTGTGATCCTTTGTATTTCTGCAGTGTCTTTTATAATTTCCCCTCTTTCATCACCAATTTTGTTTATTCAGGTCCTTTCTCTTTTTTTATTAGTGAGTTTGTCAATTTTAATAACCTTCTCAAATTAACTGTTCTTTGTTGCATTTATTTTTTCCAATTTTTTTATACAATTTCATTTATTTCTGCTCTAATTTTGATTCTTTCCTTTTGCTCACTTTAGGCTACCTTTATTCTTCCTTTTTTAGTTTTTAAGATGAAGCATTAGGTTATTTGGGCTTGTTCTTGTTCTTGGAGATAGGCTTGTAATTATATAAACTTTCTTTTTATGACCGCTTTTGCCAATCCCAAAAGTATTGATATGTTGTACTCTCATTGTCATTCTTTTCTCTGTATCTCTTGATCTCTGTTTATTTCTTCTCAGACCCAGTTATTCTTCAGTAGTATGTTGTTTAATTTCTTTGTATCTGTGTTTCTTAGTGCTTTCTTTTTGCAGTTGATCTCTAGTTTCAAAGCATTATGATCAGAGTATATGGATGGTATGATTTCAACCATCTTATATTTGTGAGGCTATCTTTGTGTCTTAGTATGTGGTCGATTCTTGAGGATGTTCCATGTGCACTAGAGAAGAATGTATAAGCAGCTGTTTTGAGATAGAAGGCTGTAAAATCTTAATTATGTCTAGTTGGTCTAATGTGTCATTTAAGAATGTTATTTCCTTATTGATTTTCTGTTTGGATGATCTGTCTATATTTACTGGGGGTATTTAGGTTCCTACTATGACAATGTTTTGGTCTGTTTCTCCCTTTAGTTCTATTACTAATTGCTTTATATATTTCAGGGCTCCCTGATTGGGAGCATAGATATGATTAGGTGTCTTCTTGGTGCATTGTTCCCTTTATCATTATGAAGTGACTCTAGTATCTTGTTTCACCTTTATTATTTTGAAGTCTGTTTCATGTGATATTAGTACCGCTACTCTCGCTTTTCTCTGAATGCCATTTGCTGGAAATATCATTTTCCACCCTTTCACCTTGAGTCTCTATTTGTCTTTGGAGCTGAGATGTGTCTCCTGGAGGCAGCATATGGTTGGGTTTTGTTTTTTGATCCAATCTGCAACTCTGTGCCTTTTTATTGATGAGTTCAGTCCATTTACATTTAGAATAGATTTTGAAATATGAGGTCTTCTTATAGCCATTCTATCTTTTGCTTTCTGGTAGCTTGGTGTTTCCATTGCTTCTTTGTCCTTGTGTTTCTGTCTTCTTTATATTGGCTGGGTTTGTGGGCTTTCCATCTGGTTCTTCTTGTTTTATATTATATACTTCAGTTCTGAATCTTTTGCATGTAGTTACCATACAAATATGTAAAGGATAGTTATATGTGTGTGTGTGTGTGTGTGTGTGTGTGTGTGTGTGTGTGTACACACACACAGTCATCCATTTCTTCTGCACGTGCCTTATCTCCATTCCCATTTACAAATTTGGATCTTTGAATTCTCCCTTTTTCAGACATTGTTGTCTCAGTTTGTCCCTATGTATGCTGAATGTTCATTACTATCTTGCTAGAGCAATTCTCTTCTTATTTGTAAGCTTATAATGCCCTGTTCTCTAGTAAGGGTTGCACTCTGCTGCTTCTATTTGCCTGATACTCACTTTACTTCTAATTATTCTATTTCTTTCTGTCTTTGTAAGGTTTGTGCTGTGAAGCCCAATGAATATCTAAATGGGCTTTCCTTTATAAGTTACCATCTTCTTTTCCTTGGCTTCCCTGAGAATTCTGTGTTTGTCATTGATTTTTGATCATTTTAATACAACATGTCTTGGTGAAGGCTTTTTGGGGTTGATATAATTGGGTGTTCTGTTGACTTAATGAATTCCATGCTCTTGCTTATTTCTTAGATTTAGGAAATTCTTGTCAACTATTTGTCTGAAAATGCTTTCTAATCCCTGCTCCTTTTCCTCCTCTTTGTGAATGTCTATTATGTTCATGTTTTCTCTCCTGGTGATATCAGCTAGTTCTTGTATTTCTCTTTCATTATTTTTTATTCTTCAGTTTCTCTCTTCTTCCTTCTGATTTATTTCTACATTTCTGCCTTTTATATCACTGATCCTTTCCTCTATTTGGTCAACTCTGTTTCTCAAGCTTACTATTCCATTTTTCAATTCTTGCAGTGTGTTTTTTTAATAAGTTCTATTCTGTTCTTTTTTAGGGTTTCAATCTCCTTGCTAAATAACTCATTCTGCTCATCTAGTTCTTTTTCAGTTCCTGAAATTGTCAATATGACTCTTTTCAGACCTGACTGAGTTTTTCAGAAGTACTATCCTGAATTCTCTGTCATTTAAGTCATATATTTCTATGTCTGTAAGCTTATTTTCTGGAGATTTTTCTCTTTTTTTCTGAGATGCCTTGTCACCTTGGTTGTTCATGGTGTTTAATGGACTATTTCTCTGCCTCGGCATTAATGGAAGTGTATTCTGCTTTTTTTATTTCTCAGAGAGAAGATTTTTATATAACAGTCTCTCTTTAGCCAGTTACAAAGTAGGAGCATATCTTTTGGTTTCCAATAGGTGGATTCGAAACCTCTTGGATTCCTGCTTTATAGAATGTCTTAATAATGCCTTTTTTTTTTCTTATAGATATTCCATCATGCTCACTATCCTCAGTTTCAGTCCCTTTCATTGTTAACAATAGTTTCAGTAGTGTTAGCTCAGATTCCCCTGGTGCTCTGTGGTGTCCATATCAGAGGATATGGGTGAAGGGGGCCTCTGAGTTGGGGGATGGGGGCTGTGGTCAGCCTCATGTTTTGCATCCGGCTGGTGATAACCAAATGTTGCTTTTTTGTTGTCCCCACTTTTTTGCTTTCTGCCCTGATCTCTGGGTGGCAATGCCACTGCATGGAGCTCATAGCTCTCTCAGGCAGGGCTGTTCATGGAACTCACCACATCTTCTCCCCTCCCATTTCTCCTGCAGGGAGCTCCAGCTGGAAGAGGTAGCTTCATTGCTTTTCCATTATCTACTGCCTGACTCCCAGGGTTCTGACCTGTGGAAGCTCTTATTAGAAGTTCTCTTGCTCATATGTGCTTGCGTGCAGTTAGAGTGTTTTTTGTTGAGTTTTAGTTTTTCAGTTTATTGTTGTTTCAAGGGGAGAGATCTGGGACATCTCTTAGTATGCCATGTTTCTAGTAGATACCTTTATAACCAGATCCCTTCCATGTCATTCCTCCCCCATGAATCATTGTCTGGTGTCCCAGTAATGAGACTAGATTTTCTACACAAAATCTGTTTCCCTCTCTGAATCCCTGACATCCACTGCCATGATCCTTTGATAAATGACCCTCTCAGCCCTATCTAGTATCTGCCATTGCCAACTATTTTGGTGACCATCAGTCACTTTTGCTTGTTCAATAGCCTAATTCTTGGTTTAGTTTGCAATTGCAAATGCTTATACTCACATCTTACCTATGCTTACACCTCTGTGGTCTGATTTGGACATTCACAAAGAGGAGGAAAAGGAGCAGGGATTAGAAAGCATTTTCAGAAACCCTCCCTTGGCTGGACTCCAGTCATCATGTACTCAAGCCCATAATAATCAAATCATTAAACTCTGAAATTTCATGTTTGCACCAGTCCATTTTCCCCTGACCCAGTAAGCTCCTCTGAATTCCCAAGTCTTTGTGTTCCAATCTGGCCTGTTCCATCACCACCAAGGCCCTGGTTCTACCAGCAGGTATTGTTAAAGTGCTAGAAAACCATTCAAATAATAAACATATCCTGGCATTCAGACCACATCAGGACCTGCTTTCAGAGAATTGGATGTGGGCTATTTGATATTCTTGAACTCATGATTATACAACTTAGGCCACTAAAGAAGTCAGAGGTGCTCCTTTACAACACCTGAGAACCCTTATGCAGTTCTTGAGAAATCACACTCAGATTTGAACGGATTTGCATGAGACTTCCTAGTACTTTAATAAATGAGTTTGTTATATATCTTAGGCTACAGGCATCACTTGGGTGATATCACTGTATTCACTCTGAGGCAATAGCCCTGAGAGATAAGAAATCTTCCTGGGTTGCTGAAAGACCATATTAGCTGTGTAGATCAGGTATGCATCTCTGAATGTGTAGATGAAAGCCCAAGTGATCAAGTCCATCCTCCTTATATTCAAGTTATCAAACTAAAAATGGAGGGTAGAGATGAAGCTACTAATGAGTTTAAAGTCATTGAGTTTTCTGCACTTTTGTTAGAGTTCCCTCAAAGTGAGATCAGACGTAGGGAAGGCAAGTGACTGAATGTGATGTTTGCAGACACAGAGGGCAGGTTTTTACAATTCAAGAACCTTCATCTGTAAATCTGCTACTTCTTATTACAAAGACCAAATACTTTGGGGAGTGTAATAGTGGAAAAAATAGAGCTCTCTCAGAAGGAGTCATTTTACAGGAATCTGGGAAGTCTCTTAATTAGAGCCTAATGGTGGCTTTGGTACCAAGGACTGTTGGCAAGAGTTTATAGGTTATGGAGAATTCCTGGAAGCAGGAAACTCAAGGCTCTATGAGAATAGAAAAGTGTCTGACAGGCTCAGCCCAAAGAGCTGAAGTTAGAGGCTACCAGGAGTCCACAATAGGCAGTAGAGGTGGCAGGATATCAGAGTACCAGAAAGAAATCAAAATCAAAAGGGCAGACCAAAGAGCAGTCAGACCCAAAGTCAGAGAGTTTGTAGTACTAGGCAACACAAGTTCTTTCTTTAAGCTTACCAGGAGCTCTATGGAACAGGCTTGATGCTGGCTTAGTCACAAAAATGATGCTCATATTCAAGGTGTTTCTTCAATGGTTAGCACCAGGACAAAGTATAATAAATGGAATTTAGTTTTCAGATTTTCTCCCTTCCCTTTTGGCATTGTCTCACCTCAAGCATCACTTGCTGCATCTAGCCACACAGTTCCCACTCATTAAGTCTATCCTCTCACAATGCCCAAGACCCAGAAAACTATTCAGTCCCCCTCTACACTTTCTTTCAGCCAGTCAGTTCAAGGCATAGCAGGCTGAATGTTATCTAACACATTTTTTTCTTTACATTAGTGGACACTTTTAACAATTGTGTCATTTATTGATATCAGTCAAAGAAATACTTCTAATATTAGGAACTTCTGGCTCTCTGGCATATCTGGGAGAATTTGGAGTACTCATTTAAAACAACACAAATTTATTCTCTCATGGTTTTGGAGATCAGAAGTCTGAAATAGGTTTAATGAGCTAAATTCAGTGTAGAAAGGGCTGGTACTTTATGAGGGCCTTAAGGGGAAAATCCATTTATTTGCTTTGATTGGCTTCTAGTAGCTGCCTATATTCCTTGGCTTTTGGACCTTTCTTCCCTCTTCAAATTGCATCACTCTAATCTCTGATTCTGTCATTATTCACCCTACCACAGGAAACACTTCAAATTGTACCATGGTTTAGACATTTTCTGTGTCTGAACATAGTTTATGGATTATAGATTTTAAAGAAATGTAAAATAACTCAGTGTTACCTTTACCCAACAATCATCATCTTCCAAAGGCTGTATGTGGATGGAAGGAGGTATTGGGGTTGGGGGCACATGTTACAAAAGTTCTGCAAATTGGCCTTTTACCTGAGCAACTCCACTGCCAATTATGATCAGGCTCTGCTTTGTGCTTGTATATAAAATCTCACTTCATGGCAACTCTTTTCAGTGCGTCTGCTGCTTTTCCAATACAATTTGCTCTTGAGTCCAAATGGTAGTTTCAGCCTGGTTAAAGACTGAAGGTCAGCTTCCTTCAACTATGACCTTGATTAAGGAAATAAGAAGTGGACATTTGGAAAATTATCTTAGAAGGGAGGAAAACTAAAACTGAAGGGAATCCAAATGTTCTTCAGAAATATCTGGAGAAATTAGAGCAACGGTGACTCAAAATAATATCCTACTTAGCTTACAAATTCCCATTTGTTTTGCATTTTGTGGGGCAGGAGGTAACCTGAGTATCTATGTTCAGGGAATCTACACAAGCCTCAGAAGCTGAGAATAAAGATGTAGTTGCAAGCAAGACAAGACACTATCCAACATTATTGCTTCCTGAAGCTTGTGTTCTAGAAAGAAAGGTTGACAATAGCTTCTGGTGATTGTATACTTACTATATGCTAAGCATTGTGTTAAGCACACTACATATGTCTTGTCATTTACTTTAACCTTCATAACAATCATGTAAGGTAGTTAATATTACCACATTTTACAGGTTAGGAATCCAACACACAGAGAGGTTAAGTGACTTGTCTGACATCAAATAGTTCCTACAAAGCAGAGCTAAAATTTGAGCCCAAGTGTGTCTCACTCCAAGGCCATGATGTTAACCACTATGCTATATTGATCCATATGGACTCCTGATTGGAGTATTCTGTGTTAGAGATGTAGAAGTTATAAAGGTCATCATACCTGCTCACTAAAAATATTGTATTCAAAGATTTAATTTCAGTGTTAAAGGAAGCACTGGGGAAGATTTCACTAGATGTTCATGAATGTTTGGATAACAGATGCAATCCAGAGATGTGTATCTTTAAAAAACAATTATGTGATCATATGCTGACCAAGGCCAAAGATAACATGGAACATATTTTATCATGCAGGGGCAAATCCTATTCTGGAGAGGAACTGTGTCTAACCAGAGTATTAATTCCAATAAACATCCTATTTGAAATGATCCTCAGCTTCCTTTTCATATGCATTTTTTAAAAGTCCTATCCAGTCATTTCCTACATAATTTATGAATGGAAGAAGCCTTAGGTCTCACATCCTCCAATCAAAAACTTTCATAGGTCATCCATTTCCAACCACTCTGGTTCAGAGGTATGAAGAACTTCATGGACCTTGGATATGACATGAAAGAACGAAAGAACGAAAGAACGAAAGAAAGAAAGAACGAAAGAAAGAAAGAAAGAAAGAAGAAAAGAAAAAAAAGAAAAGAAACAGATATGTAGGCACTTTATTCAGAAATTGAGAAAAATGTTATAATTTGGAAGACTGATCATAGGAGCCAGCTAAAGTCATGCAGTGCAGGATATCATCAAGACTTGCTTGTCAGGAGATGCTCCTATTCCTCAAGCTAGTACCTCCCACTTCTATTACACAGTGTCTCAACTTCTGCAGGTGTGAGTCATTTATTCAACAGACCTTTATTAAGGACCAGCTATGTGCCCAGCACTATGCTAAACACTACGGAACTTACAAAGATGTACAAGACAGAATTCTGCTCAAGTTATTACATTTATCTTGCTATTCACATTCCCCAGCAAGTATAGAAACCATAGAAAAGTGCAGAAACAAAAAATAAAAACTGGTTTAATAATCAAGTTAACTTAATTCTAAGTATTTTTCCTTTTTGTCCCATTATTCCCTGTTTCCTTCACACCACAACTCCTCTGCCCTGATCTTTCTTTAAAACTCAGACTGCTTTTCCTCTCCCCTCCTAATGTTATGACCCATTTTTGTTCTATGATATTGTCCTGCTGCTTCATGAAGATTTACCCCCAAACTCCATCTGATACCTGATACTTCACCCCAAACAACAACAAAAATGCAACCTGCAGTTTGAATTAGGAGACCATGTGAATCAAAGAACTTGCAACCACTTGGTGGCGGCATACCCAAACTTAAATAGCAGAAACTATTTCTAAGTGAGAACAACTTGAATTTATAAAAGTAAAGTTAGAAAATGCCAGATATGCAAAGCTAAAGTTAGAAAATGATAACCATGTCACAGCTATAAAGCAATTTCAGTTATGCTCAGGAAGAATGAATTGAAAGAGTGTTGTAGTTCTGACAATGAGAGAGAGAGAGAGAGAGAGAGAGAGAGAGAGAGAGAGAGAGAGAGAAGAGAGAGAGAATACGAAATTTATTATGAGAGGAAGGAGTGCATCTTCAGGGCCATAGAACAAGAAAGAGCCCTGAGTTCTAATGTTTTAGCACTAATGTTAGATAGTCTTGTAAATCTCCATATTTCCTTAGAGAAAACTGAAATTAGACTAACTGAATAATCCAGACCATGGGAAACAATGAAAATGTATATAGAGACATTTTTCTTTCTGTTATAATGGGCCATTACTAGGATACTTACAATAAACAAGCAACAAGTGTATGGCTTGGGGAATGCACTCATAGAGAGTCAACTCTTCCTCTGGGATTTGTATCAAATGTCAAATGATCTCCCATTGATGTTGGAAGCAGCGAGCTGGTGAAAATACCCTACCGAGGCTCCTGAATTCTGCAATAACACAGAGACTATATTCTAGTTCTTAAGTAGTCAGAACATGATTATTATTATCAGCTCAGCACAACAAAGTATCTCTGAAATCTTTGGAAATATGGGACTCAGAATAACTTTGCAATTCTCCCCTTCGTCAAATGATCTCCAATTGACTAAGAAAGGCTTATGTTTGCATCCTAGATGCCAGAAAAACAAATAGCTGTTATCTCATTAGAGCTTTCATATTTCTATGGGAGTAAGTCTATAGTTCTTATCTCTAATAGGACATTCAAACCAAGAAGTTCAGAGGTAAAATATATGGAATCTTTTAGTTTAGCTGGCATGAATATGGTCAAGTCAATTAAAAAACATATGTTGAGCCCCTATTATGTAACCATCCCTGTGCCAGCTTCTATAGAATATACAGTAAAAATAATGGCATAGTGCCTGGCCTGAAGTCCTTGCAATCTAGCTGGGAGATAAGATTAAAATACAAAACAAATAGATAAAAGTCAAAATGTGGTTTGGATTGTTCAGAAACTAGGTGCTAATGACATTAAGAAAAGAGGAGAGTGATTATGGACTGGAGTTCTTGTCAAGAACTGTGAAAGATCTAAACTTTTACTCTACTTGCAAGCTGGCTAGTTAGCCTGCTACAGTTTCATGAATACTGGTAGAAAGTATGAGATTCCTGGATTAGAGTTGAACAATTTATCACTCATAGCAATAGAAGTAATCAGAGTATCAGCATTTTTACATTAGATCTGGAGTCCCAATTTCAATAAGGCAACATGAAGAGGGCCAAATGACAGCTGAGCATGAAGTGGGTTGCATTACAAAAGAGAAACCCTGAGCTTAGGAAACCTAAGCTTATAAAATCTTTTATAATGAACAATAAGCATGCCTGCACTTTTCTCCAGAGGGAGACACTATTTCTGCACTACAAGGCTTTTCTCTATGTAAATATCCTTGTGAAAATAGTCCAGAACAATGGACAGTCAGTGCTTCACTTGCAAAACATTCAGATACTCAACAGACTCAGTAGATAAGCAAGGGTTATGTCTTTGGTACAGGGTGCAGATCATACCACAGATAGCTCATGTAAATTCATGTTCATTACAAAACACATTGTCTTAGAAATGAGGGATTTCCTAAAATGCCTAATAAAACTCTGAAAGGTTCAGAGCTTCAAAGGCCTTTGTCTAACGTATTCATTTTGCAGGCATGGAGTCCAAGCCCTAGAGAATTTAAGTGATCCTACCATCATTGTGATGTACTAGTATGTTTCTCAGTTCTGATTAGACAAGTATATTCTGTACCCTCTAAACAATGTTCTACTTCTCATAGTAGGATGCTGATAGAGCACCTCATTAGAAATATAATTACTACCTGCACCAGGTTTACACTAATGTATTAACACCTATAGCACTCATTAAATGAACCATAAATCAAGTATACTAAAATCATTTTCCACAGAATCAAGTCAGGCTTCAGTTAAAATAATTAGTATCATGATATACTTAATACATGGCATTTTCAGGGATCTTTAAGTAGATCATTTCAGACAAAGAGGAAAAATTGTGAGTTAATTAAATAGAGCTGATTAAATAAGTCACACTGCAAGTATCCTACTGAGAGCTGGGGGTTTAAGGACAATAATCGACTCAAACAGACTAGTTGGTGAAGGCATCTTAAGGGTTCACATTTCTTTGTTTACTTATCTGTCTGTACTTCACTACTTTCTTCAGATTCAAAAGTACTGTAAATAATACTACTTGCTTTGTCTAAGGATACCTTTGGTCCTCGATTTGCACAGCAGCAAAACTGTGGGAAAAGATGAGGCAGGAATATAACTACTGAGAGTACTTAAAGTGAACCCAAAGTATAGACAGATCTTGTATTTGTGGGGAATCTGGATAAAAACAATAACCCCAAAGCAAGAAAGTTAATTAGACTTAAATATATTTTCTAGTTAGTTTTCAATAACTCTGGCCCAGAAAGTCAGAGGAGCGAGTGTTGAACAAACAAAAAAAATTTACTTTCGATTTTCTGACTTTGTAGCAAATCATATCACATTCTGAGAAAATAATAGCTCTTTTCAAAACTGGAGGTATACTGGTATATAGAACATGAAATAAAATTAAATGTGTCCCTCACCTCAACAATCATTCTCCACTTCTAGGCTTCCAATGCTCTATCATTAATTAAAAAGACATTGCCACCTGTTACTGGCTAAAGAAGAATTAACTTGTTTTGGCTACATAAATTACTTAATAAAAGACTAGTGGTGAGGTCAAGGGAGATGACAATCTAATTGAAGCTGGCAGTCCACATCTGCAGTATCTGTATTTATTTGTAGGCACCATATGTAACAAGAGACCCTGAAAGTTATAGCGTGTCCAGAAATGAGCAACCAGTATGATTAGGGGACTTGAATTCTTAGCCCCTGAAGATTAGTTGAGGAAGCTAAAGATATTTAGCCAGGGGAAGCCTTATTGAGAAACCATCAGTAGTGTCTTCAAACATTGACAGTGTTATTGTTTTTAATAAATTACTTAGTCTGTATCGCTCCAGAGAACACCGATAGGATTATTGCCATAGTTGAAAAAGAAAACAGAATTCAATTCAGTAAAGAAATAACTTTCAAATAATTACAGCTACCTAAAAATGGAATGGGAATGAAGGAGAGTAGGATGAATCTCTAAATAGAAGATTCCATTTGCAGTGCTACCCTACCCCATAGGGCTTAGTACACTCACAGGTCTGTGGGGAGTCAGGACCTTAAAGTGGCATGCTTCCATTAGACACCAGGATCCTATGACTGCAAAGCCTCTGGCTCTTTGAACTCATTAGATTAAGAACTATCCATCTCTGAGCAGAAGAGTTAAGATCCCACAAACAAAACTTTAGTTTTGTTCTTAGAAACTTTAGGATCATGAGACATTGGAGGGAAGAGCAATCTAAAACCATCTAAGCTCCCAATTACTTCCATATTTAAGACTCTATGAACCAAGGACACCCAATAAGGTTGCAGAAGAAACATTTGTGGATAACTTGAGATGTTATATCAACTGACATTATTCTTGCCTTTAATTCTATACATTCTTAAGTCCCTTTAAAATAATATTTCAAGCTTATAGTCAAGATGGCAGAGTAAGGTATGTGCTTGATCCTCTCACAGCCACAACAAAATTACAACTAAACTACAGAAAAAAACATCCATCAGAATCACCTGAAATCTAGCTGAATGAAAAGTCTTATAACTAAGGATATAAGAAGAAACCACATTGAAACCAGTTGGATGAATGGAGACTCAGAAATGGCTGGTTCCCATACTCACATGTAGCAGTTAAAAATTGGGAGGGAAATCTTGGTTGCAGAGGTCCCCCCTGAGGAGTGAGAAGTTGCAGCCCCACACCGATCTCTATAGTCCAGTAGTCCAGTGGTCCAGTGCCACAGAGAAAAGTCCCTATAACTCCTGGCTGTGAAACCTAGCGGAAATTGGGGCTGAGTGAGACAGAAGGCTGCTGGACTCTCAGGTGTTTCTTTTAAAAGGCCCACACGCAGACTCACTTGCTCTGAGCTCCACTGCTGGCGCAGCAGCTAAAAAGACACTAGGGACATTCAAGGAATAATTAAATTGTCTTGCTTCAGGGCTAGGGCTGGAGGGGAAGCTTTCTCCCAGACAAAAGTGCTGGCAGAAGCCATTATTCCTTTGTTGAACCCTGCCATCCTCGGTGGGCAGATGCAGGTGGCCACCATATCTGAGTCCTCATCAACCTGGCTAACCATTTGCCCTGCCCTGGCACATCCAACTTGAGGGCCCACCCAATCCCTTTCCAGGGACTTTTCATACAAACAGACTCTCTTGGCTCATGCTGTGGAATTTCCTACAATCTCTAAGGTTCACAAACCCCAATATACAACATCTGGCCTCAGCATGCCCCATACCTCTTGCTAACAGCCCCAAGCTTGGAACTAGTGGCAACTAGCCAGGGTTCATGGTTTAGCTTCTCCCCAGCTCAGTACATGTGGAAGACAAATGCTGATTACTTTACGGCTCATGCCAGGTGACTCTGGACAAAACACAGGAAGCAACTGGACTTGGCCAGGAGACTAAGGAGCTGGTACACCCAGTGGCCAAATTCAGATCAGGCCAGAACACTGCTCGACCACCTCCACAGATAACATATCCAAAGGGCAGACTGGGGAGGAACTGGAGACCTGCTAAAGTGAATCATACTCTATAAGGTCAGCCCTTGCACAGCAATCATGGCCTGTTCTCACAATCAATCAGCCTGGAGGTCAATCCTTCCCATTGATGTGCAAATAGCAACCAAAACCCAACTAAAATGGAAGGGCAAACAGGACCCACACAAGGGACATGTTTGCAACACTTGGCTCAGGTGACCAGAGAGACTGTGCTACTAGGTCCCACAGAACACCTACTATTTAAGAGGGTTCTACTAAGTCTGGGATAAATAGCAGCTATAACTAATACATAGAAACCACCACAGGAAGGCAGTCAAAATGGGGAGACAAAGAGACATGTCTCAAATGAAAGAATAGAACAAAGCTCCAGGAAATGAAAGAACTAAACAAAATAGAACAAACAATCTACCCAATACAGAGTTAAAAACACTGGCTATAAGGATGCTCTGTGACCTCAGAGAAAACTTCAAGAGATAGAATCATAAAACTTGAAATAGTTAACATAAAAATGAACCACTCTGAAGTGAAAAACACAATAACTGAAATTTTAAAAAAGACATTAGAGGGAATCAACAGCAGATTAGATAAAGCAGAGGTTCAAATCAGCAATTTGGAAGATAAAGTAGCAGAAAATACTCAAAAAGAACAGAAAAAAGAAAAAAAATTAAAAATGAGAATAGTTTAAGGGATCTCTGGGATAACATCAAGCATACCAATGTTTGCATCATTAGGGGTGCCAGAAGAAGAGAGAGAGCAAGAAATTGAAAAACTATTTCAAGAAATAATGACTGAAAACTTTCCTGACTTGGTGAAGGAAATAGACATACAACCCCAGGAAGCTCAGAGAATTCCAAAAAAGATGAAACCAAAGAGGCTCACACCAAGACACATCATTATTAAAATGCCAAAGGTTAAAGACAAAGAGAGAACCTTAAAAGCAGAAAGAGAAAAGCAGTTAGTTACCTACAAGGGAGCTGCCATAAAACTGTCAGCTAATTTCTCAACAGAAACTTTACAGGCCAGAAAGGATTGGCAGGAAATATCTAAAGTGATAAAAAGCAAGGGCCTATAACCAAGACTACTCTACCGAGTAAGGCTGTTATTTAACATTGAAAAAGAGATAAAGAGCTTCCCAGACAAGAAGATGCTAAAGGAGTTCATCATCACTAAACTTCTCTTGCTTTGTTTGTTTGCTTGTTTGTTTTTAGTGCAGATCTACAAAGGAAGAACTTTCTCCCTTACATTTTCTGTCTGTTCAAGCCTGGCTGTTGATATGCTAGAGGAAATTTAGCAAATTTAGAAAAATCCTCTCCCAACAATATCTAGCTTTCAAATTGTATTTCTGGTATAGAACTCTCTTTTAAATGTCAAAAGCTGAAGTTTAATGTATCCTTTTATATTTTTATATATTTTTCACAATCTTATTTTCTTCATAGTAGATGGATGTTTTAACCTAAGGGGAAAAATCATGTACTTCAAAATTCAAATAAGAAAAATCCATTTATATTTATTTCAAATTAGTTTCTCCATTGCATGTATTATCACTTTTTCAGCATTATTCATGATATATACATTATTATATATTTGCTGTAATAACACTGTATAAATAAGGATTCTTTTAGAAGCATGTGAAGGAAAAACAATTCAGACTGTTTTAAGCAAAGCAAAAGACTAACAAATTGGGAAATTCAAATGGTAACCTGCTTCAGGTACAAGTGAACTGAAGAGTTCACGCACTCTGTGTGTTAGGTTCATCCTGCAGAGAGACTCTTTCCATGTGTACGAGAAGTTGACTGCCCACAGCCATAGGTTTATATGCTCCTGGTTTAGGAATCCAAATTTAAAAAAAAAGTATTTATATTCACCCAGCACCCAAAAATCAATCCAGAGAAGGTATATGGTTGGCTATAGACCACTGTTGCCAAAGGACAGGATATACTATAAGAGGCCCATCCATTACCATTATAGCCAGGATTGGGGGGCATCATGATTAACAACCCCCACAGTATCACATGGAATGGCAGAATGGACAGTTTCATAGAGGGTTGTACATAACAAAACATCAGATGTTGATTTCACACACACCACTTCGGTCGATGATAATTCTTCAATCTATCCTCATTAAAATAAGCTAAATAACAGTCTCAAAGACAATTAGCTATAGAATTCTATAGCTAGAATTCGAAGTCAATCTTGACTGATTCTCAATGCCTTAGCTCTTTTTCCTATATCTTATATCTTTAATAAAAACTCATCTACCCACCCTTGAGTGATATCCAGTGCCCTCTAGTTTCATCCTTTAACCCCACTCAAAAACTATTCTGAGCGAATGGGTTGACAAAATCATTCACACTCAGCTATCTGACACTAAGTGACTGAGATTCAGGTATTCCTCCCAGGGAAAATTATAATTTAGCATGTATCAAATTTAAGAAGCAGAATGGCTTCACAATTACGGGGTTGAATTCAAGACTCACACCTGAATTTTGGTCTTGTCCTCCAACACTTGCTAAGTGTATGATTTGAAGAGTTATTACTTTGATTTCCAGGCTAACTCATCTGTAAAATGAGAATAATAATACACACCAAACAGTGATGTTATAAGGATTGACAGAGTTAGATCTGTTAAAATTCCAAGCCCAGTGCCTATCACAGTTATTTTACTGATTAGGAAATGCAGGTTTTGGAAAGTTGAGTCATTTTGCCAGAACCAAGGTTTTTTGCTTTCTAACCCAGAACTGTCTTCTGGTGGATGAGATCACACCTCTTGGTAGTCATGGGGTAGAAGAGAACAATTTCTTCTTTCTATTTCCCTACATGGAAATTTTCTCCTCCTCCCCCTTTTCCCACCACTAGGTTTAGTCTTGGCTGTTTGTCATGGGTTTGTCTACGGTGTCATGAAAAACTTCATTTACATATGAAATTTACTTCAGTTAAACGAAAAAGGGGGGCATCTCCTTTCATATCTAGTAACATAACTTTCTGTTGTTTTAAGGGCTACATTTTCCAAAGTTACAGTTATCCAATCGTAAATATCACCCCCCATGTGAAAATCATTCTCTCCACAAACCTTTGCTGTTGGTTCTTCTTAATAGGGATTTAGTGCCCTCTTATGAATCTCTGCTTCATTGACTGTCTCCTCAATCAGCAGGTTTACCTGAGGACCAGGCCTGTGTCTGATTTATTGCTGTAACCCCAGCACCTAGCACAAGGCTTGGCTGACAGAGAAAGGAGTTAAGCCAATGTTTGTTAAATAAAGTGGTCATTATACAAGATGAAAACTATTTTATTGATTCAATGACTATTAAGGGATGGTCTCTGCCTCAATGTCTACTTGTGGTTGTTTTATAACACCATTATAAAATCCTGGAGAATAGTGGCTGGATTTTAATCACCTCTGTATCCTCATCACCTAGCATAATTCTTAGCATACCCAGTGTTTCTTAAACTTTCCCACCTTAACTACCCCTAGTGGCAGAGTAGATACATGTCCTTGAAGAAATATGGAGACCTAGTTTGAAGCACCTTACATAAGCATAATTTTCTTTGAAGTCTTATGTTCTATCTTAAAAATTTAAATAAATATTAGATTATAGTTCACAATGCAGCCATTCATACTTTTTAAAATGTTTTAAATTTCTTAATATTGATTAACTGTGATCCTGAAAGATGTCCATGCAACACTAACTCAAACACCCATCTAAGTAGATAAGATGCTCTAGATTTGACTTATCAGGCCCAGTGGAAGGCTTGATAGTTATTTTCATGAAGGACCTGGTCTTTCCCAAGGTTAATTGGAACAATAAGTTGTGAAGATAAATTGTGCTTGGATTTTTGTCTAAAATGATTTTCCAGTATGCCCCCAAATATCAATACTCAATTGATAAACTAAGTGGCATCCCAAAAGCCGGGGAACATAGCCTTCCTTGCAGCAAGAGAGGTAAGGAGTGAGGATGGTGTAGGAAGTTCTGACCTGCCTGAGGGCATTTTGCTTTACATCAGACTTAGAGAACACCAGCGATACAGTCACTGGCCCCATTCAAAAGTGTTCACTCTAACAATAGTGAACCTGAGTATGTCATCAGACCATACTTGGATCAAGGGTAAGGAAATTTGGAAAATGAGAAAAGAGCACAAAACAACCTTAAAAAGGGGAGCATGAGATGACATTACTTGAAATCACTGCTCTCCAGAAAAAAAGAAAGAAAGAAAGAAAGAAAGAAAGAAAGAAAGAAAGAAAGAAAGAAAGAAAGAAAGAAAGAAAGAAAGAAAGAAAGGAAGGAAGGAAGGAAGGAAGGAAGGAAGGAAGGAAGGAAGGAAGGAAGGAAGGAAGGAAGGAAACACCAGTTGGAGTGAATTAGAGAAAAATAAAACACTTTTCAAGAAGTCAGTACCTATTATTTCAAGGCCAAGTTTGTTGTTGTTGTTGTTCTGTTTTATGGCCCAAGATTGATCTCTGATCCCAGTCCTTCCTGATCAACCCAGGTTATAGTCAGAGTCCTAACTCCAAAAGTCATGTCACAAAGTGAGTGGTTGGCCACAAATGGGACAGTTAAAATAATGTGAAAGAGGCAGAGTAGACCAGCATTTCTCAAATTTAATGTGCATATGAGTCACTTGAGAATCATATTCAGTAGGTTTGTGGTAGGATCCAAGATTCTGCATTTCTAATAAGCACTCTTGCAATGCCCATGCTTGCTGATTCAAAGATCACATAGTACATACAAAGGGTCTAGATCTAGAACTCTTCCCACTAATTCCCACCTCCTAGGTTCACTCTTTCAATTCTGATAGTCTTATGTGGGCCCTTGAGATTTCAGAAAAATCTTGCAAAATAGTAGATAACATATTCTTTTTTATTGTGAACATTGATAGAGAATAGCTCAATTAATACAACCAAGGTATTTAAGTGAAAATACTCTAAGCATTATGCCCAGCATATAGTAGCTATTCAACAAATAGTAATTTCTCAATAAATCTTTAAAGACAGTTTTCATTAAAGCAAGACTGGTTTTGATAGGAGCAGAGATACATAATGGGAACCAAAGAAACAGAAATACAGAGGAAACTTGTATCAGTCAGGATTGTTCAGAAGAATAGAACCAATAGCATATATAGATGATAGATAGATGAGAAATAGAGAGAGAGAGAGAGAGAGAGAGAGAGAGAGAGAGAGAGAGAGAGAGAGAGAGAGAGAGAGAGATTTTTTAAGAAATTGGTTCATGTGATTGTGAAGTGAAGGCTGGTAAGACCAAAATCTGTAATGCAGTCTGGCAGACTGGAAACTCAAGCATGAGTTGATGCTGCAGTGTTGAGGCAGACTTTCTTCTTCTCTAAGAAACTTTGGTTTTTGTTCTTAAGGCCTTCAGTTAATTGTATAAGTCCCACAGATATTATCGAGCATAATCCCCTTTACTTAAAGTTCATTTGTTTTAGAAGTTAACCACATCAACCAAATACTTTCACTTAGATTAGTGCTTAATTAAATAACTGGAAAATATAGTCTAGCCAAGTTGACCCATAAAATTAACCATCACAAAAACCATCCTGAGTTATTGGTTCTCAGCCCTGGCTTCACATCAGAGTCACCTGAGGTTTTTTATTTTGTTTTTGTTTTTGTTTTTAGTAGTAAATTCAGGCCTCATGCCCAAGAAGTTCCACAAGTTTTAATAGAAGTTAGAATGGAGAACCACTGATATAGAGACAAATTATCCTTATTTTACAGATGAAGAAACTGAGGCCAAGAGAAAAGAAATTTCCCCAGTTTCCCTTAATAATCAGGGACTGGGTCTGGGATTCAGAACTCATAACCCAATACATGTTGCCAACACATATGTCTGTCATCATTTTCTAACTAGGTAAATTTACAAAGGGATTTATAATATATTTAAACTTTGCTTGAAAATGATCTGGTATTGATGTGTATAAGGGTACATCAGTATAGATCAAACAATAGTGACCATGAGGTGATACTTTTTGGAGGCAGGTAATGGGTATATAGATTTCTGTTACTATTACATTTACTTTTGTATAAGTCTAAAATTTTCATTAATACTTTTTAAAATCAAAAACAAAAAAGGGGGAATTTCATACTTCTGTCTAAATCTACATAAAGGTATGAACTTTAATTAATTGGTTTCCACTGGATTTGAATTTCAATCTATAGTTGGAAGCATATGAGAATAGTCTGTCAGTAATGGTCATTTCTCTGTAACTGTAATGAGTATTGATTTCTGTGATGTAACCTGTCTCTAAAATAATAAACAAATAAAACAAAACAAAAATGTATCTTATGTTGCTAACAAACAGAAAGGTGCCTATTAAATAGCCATAAGTGTTGGAAAGTCAACTGCATAAAACAGATTTGACTTTAGTGAGTTTCAAAACAATAAAGGGTGAGATGCCCAATATTAAGCATGGAAAGATTATTTATTCTATATATGTCACTTAGACCAAATTGGTTGATAGTGTTGTTTGTCATCTATAACCTTGCTTATTTTCTGCCTAGTTTTTTCTATCCATTATTAGAAGTGGAGTATTGATGTCTCCAAAACTTATTGTTCAATTGTGTATTTCTCACTCTAATTCTGTCAGTTTTTCTATATGTATTTTGGAGCTCTGTTGTTAGGTCCATATATGTTTATAATTGTCATAGTTTCCTGATAAATTGACCCTTTTATCATTGTAACATGTCCCCTTATTTCTAGTAATATTATTGTTTTACATTCTATTTGTCTGATTAGTAAAGCCATCCCAACTCTCTTATGATTGCTGTTGGGAAAGTATTACTTTTCACATTTTTTGGTCTTTTTACATTGATTTTTTTAATTATTATATTTATAGAGGTGACATTGGTTAATAAGATTATATAGGTTTTAAGCGTACAATTCTATAATTCACCATCTGTATATTACTTTGTATATTCACCATCCAAAGTCAAGTCTCCTTCTGTCATCATATATATTGATCCATCCTTTTACTTTCAACTTATTTGTATCTTTGAATCTAAAGTATGTCTCTTGTAGACAAAATGTTTGGCTTTATGTTTGATACATTTACATTTATTGTAGTTACCTTTAGGGTAAGATACATGTCTGCTATTTTGCTACTTGTTTTCTATATGTTGTATCTTTTTGTGCCTCTGTTACTCTATGATATATACACACACACACATTGTTTCTTTGCATGTATTTGAATTAACTTTTGGTGTTATTTCCTTTCGGCCTGAAGAATTTCCTTTAATATTTCTTGTAAAGCAGGTTTTCTAACAACAAAAGTCTTTTGTTTTTTTTATATGGAAATTTCTTTATTATATTTTCATTTTTTAAAGGAAATTTTGCTGGATATAGAGCTCTTCATTGACTTTTTAAATTTTTATTAAAAATTATTGGTGTGACATTAAGAAGACCAAGTGAGTATCAAGTGTGCAATTCAACAGTAAGTCATATATATATTTCACTGTATATTCACCACCCAAAGTTAAATTTCCTCCCATCATCAAATATTTGACCCCTTTATCCTTATTTACCTCCCCACCTTCCCTCTGGTAACCACTAATCCACAATCTGTGTCCATAAGTCTCTGTGTTATTTGTCATGTTTGTTTGTTGTTTTCAGTTTTATATCTCACATATGAGTGAAATCATATGGCTGTCAACTTCTGGCTAACTTACAGTAGCCAGAACATGAAATCAACCTAAGATTCCTATGATACATGATTGGATAAAGATGTGGTACATATATAAAACCAAGCACTTTGAAAATGTCCTCCCACTGCCTTTTCTCCTGCACTATTTCTGGTAAGAAGTTGGCTAATAATCTTATTTTGGTTACTTTGTACATGGTAAGTCATTTTTCTCTTGCTGTTTTCGAGATTTTTCTCTTTGTCTTTGGCTTTAAACAGTTTGAATATGATGTATCTGGGTGTGGCTCTCCCTGAATTTATCCTATTTGGAATTCATTAATCTTTTTTTTTTAATTTCTTCAAACGTTTTTCTTCTAAAAATAGAAGAAAAATCTCTTCTTTCCTTCTGGGACACTCATCATGTGTATCTTACTACACTTGATAGTGTCCTATGGTCTCTGAGACTATTCATTTTTCTTTGTTCTTTTTTCATTTTATTCTTCAAATTTCATAATCTCCATTGATCTATCCTCCTACTGACTAATTATTTTATTCTACCAACTCAAATCTGCTGTTTAACCCCTCTAGTAAAATTTCCATGTTGTTTTTTAGACTTTACAATTCCAGAGTTTCTATCTGGCTTTTTGTTGTAATTTCCATCTCTTTATTGATATTCTCTATTTGATGAATCATTATAATTATGTTGTCCTTTAATTTTTAAATATAGTGTCCTTTGATTTTTTAACATCTTTTTAATGGCTTCTTTCAAGTATCTGTGTGCTAAACTAAACATTTGGGCCCCCTCAAAGATACTTTCTATTGACTATGTATAAGTTACACTTTCTTGTTTCTTGCAGGTCTGATAAATTTTTGTTGAAAAAAATATTTTTCTACATTAGATATTGTAGCAACTCTAAATTCTAATCCCCCCTAGAAGTGGTTGCTGTTGCTGTTTTTGTTTTGTTTTTGTTTTTGTTTTTAGCTTGTTGATGTGCCTGACCTAATTCTGTAAAGAATTATTTCCCTGCAGTGTATGGTCTCTATTGTTTCTGCTCAATTGTTTTTTTAAACCTGCCTTTATGAAGGTTATCCCTGGGTAAGAATAACTTAATGGTCAGCCAAAAATTGCTCAGTACCTAGTAAGGCCCATTGTCAATGGATTTGTGTGTGGAATGGCAAATGCTTTTAAAAGTCAAACAATTTACAAACATGCTTTTACTAGACTTCATTCACCCAGGGCTGAGTATCTTGCCAGGGCCCTCTTAGTTTCTCCTAAGCAGGCACAGCCTTGCATATGTGTACAACCTTCCAGACTACCAGAGATAAGTGGGATCTTAGCAAGGACTCCTTGGGTTGTCTAATTGTTGAATATCCCTGTTGAATATCTGGCTGGTCTGTTGCTTTGTTGATTTTCCCCAATGAATATTATGATGACTTTACAGGCTATCCACAATGTTGGCCTTCTTGATTGTTTGCTACTGCTACTGATATTGTTTTTGACAACACCCCTAGACATGGATTTTTTTCTACACTATGCTTCAAAGTCAGCTGCCTCTAGCAGCACCCACTGCCTTTCCTGCTTTCTCAGGTAGAACTTCCTTATAGAGTTGGAAAAGGGTAGCAACCCCAAGTTAAAATATTAGAGTTCCACTGTTTTTACCAAGTGTCAATAAATATTCTTGAACAAATGCTACTCAATGTGTGTTCCTTTAGTCAATTTCCAGAGTATTTTCATGGTTGTTTAAACAGAATTGTCCAGTCTTTCATTCAACGAGCAAGGATCATGGAGGCAGATTAATCCAGTTTAATCTTCAGAGACCCAGAGCAAATAGAACATCATGGAATGCAGACCATATTCCTTAGAGGCCTATGACATTTGAATATCTAAGAATGTGTTTCCCAAAATGTAAACTCTAGATCAGCAACATTATACACACCTGTGCTAGATTATTAAAAATGCAGATTCCTTGCTCCACTCAGGTATTCTGAATCCATAGTCTGTATGCTACATTTTGAGAATCAAAGACCTGAGGCATTGGGTCTTCAGAAGTCATGTTTTAAAGAAGAAATTTCTAACACTAAAATTTGCATCAAAATAGTCATTACTACTCCATCATGAAAGTCTGTCACACTAACCACTCACTGATTAGGACCAGAGCCCTATCTGTTAGCTTTCCTGGTCTTAACAAAAGCCCCAGTGGTCCAAAAGCATATAGAATTTTTTAAGAAGTTTTTTTAAAGAGACAAATTTCACACTATATTGCAGCTATTATTTACCTCTCACAGGCCTTAGACCATGAAACAAGGAAAAGGCTAGCTCTTATGAAGAGCTACTTACACTGCTAGAGGGAACTCAAACAGAGTATTGCCAGGAAGGAAAAGGAAGAAATATAAGGCTCTTAGATACACACTATGTACTTGATAATAATTGTGGAAAAGAGGAAATGAAAAAGCAGGAGAGGCAAGACTTGAAGGGAAATGTACAGTTGCCAATAAATTATATTCCAAAAATAAAATGGTAATAATATTTCCTTATATGTTCATCTTTTCCCAATTTTCAAAATTATTTTATTTTTATTTTTTGTTTCTTCTTCTCAAACATCCTGTGAGTTGTGCAAAACAAGAATTATTATTCTTAGCCTCTACTTTACCTTACAATTTTCCTGTCATTTCTTTCTATATATTTATGAAGCCAGACTTCCCAGGTTTAAATCTGTCCTCTGTCATTACTAAATGTGTGACCTTGGGCAAGTTACTAAGCTTCTCTATGCCTCAGTTTTCTTACCCAAATAATGATATGATTGTATTACCAACTACATAAAGTTTCTCTGAGTATGAAATGAGTTAATATATTTAAAGTGCTTGGAAGAAGTCCTGGCATATAGCATCAACTACACATGATAGGTAAATACATAAATTACCAACCAGGAAACTTACTAGCTATGTGACCTTAGGCCTCAATGTCTTCATCTGAAATGAGGGTAACAGTACATGCCCTGCAAAATTGTGGTTAAATTTACTCTTAGACATTCATGGTGAGAGTGCAAATTAGTCAGCCTTTTGGAAAACAATTTGTCTACGTATATAAGTCTTTAATTTTCAAAATTGAACAGCTAAAATTAATGTTTATAATTTAGAAAATGAGTATTTCCTTATGATTAAAGGTCATTGTGAAAAAATTTATAATAACAGAAATATGAAAGCAACAATAGAGAAACTGTTAAGTAAATTATGATGTAAAACACTCAAAAGAGATAGCATTCTAATGCGGTAAAATGCTTATGATATAATCAGACAAATTATATGTATAGTATTATTATAATTGTGTTATAAAATTATATTTTTGTTATTTAATAAATTGTCAAAAGTATAAGTGATTATTTTGAAGAAAAATAAAATTTTCTTTATTTTTCTTATTTTTCAAACTGTCTAGTCTTTTATTTCTTTAAAAATGTTTCAGTAATACTTATCTGTGCCCTGTCTACATAACAGTGTGAGGATTAAATGAGACTCTAACATGTATGAAAGTGTTTTTCAAACTCACACATAACAATCTGATGTAAGGTGTTATTATTTCATAGAGTTATATACAGTCTGTACAGACCCCCATGTGTATTAAATGGCACTGCCATGCAGTGCTTTCCACATTTTCACATCAGAATACACATAGAAGATGAAACTGTAAGCACACTGAGGAAAATGAACCAGGCTGCTTGCAAGTAGAGGAGCGGGCCAGGATTCTGGCTACTCGAAGCCCTGCTTTACCTAAGAGTGAGAGGACAAGTCTCTGTACACCAAGTGGGAACTTCTGCTCTATTGACCTTATGCTTAGTTGAGATGCCAAAAAATATAGAGTTCAAAGATCCAACAGTTGGTGACTTTGGACATTTCACCTCACTTCTCATTTACAAATAGAGATAGCATTATTCCTTTCTCTCCTAGCCCCAGAGGGTGAAGTGAGTACCAAATGGATATAAAGGTGGCACTTGGTAAACACTATTATTCTTTCACATTTAAATCCCAGGAAGGGGCTTAAACACCAAGGAGACTAGAAGCCAGTGTGTTTTCAAATGGTACATATATGCTATTCATTTATTCTTACAGAGTGTTCCCTGCTTGCAAAACACTGTGCTGGATGCTGAGAATCAAATTTTCTATTCTCATAAGAAAAAAAACTGATTTTTTTTCTTTTGGCCATAGCAACAATAAATCCCAGAGATAACCTTAAACCCATTTACTTTGTCAGTGACATTTTATACTAGTAATCATGATTCTAAAAGCCAGCCAATCAGTGGTAGTCCCATGCCTGAGAAAGTCAGTGAGTCAACAGCAAATACACTCCAGTAACCATGTTGCCATAGCTAAATATGTAGTCTCTAAACCCTTGTATTTCTGAAGTTTACCAATTCCGGAATTCCACATTTTCCAAAACTCTACATAAGATAAACTGCTGTTTCAGAGAATCTACACCTTGTAAATGAAGCTCTCACTTGCTTAAGCAAGCAATAAATTTAGGTTTTTTTGCTTTAGCCATTGAGTAATAGCCTTCAACATTAGTTAAAGATGTTATTTTATAAAAATGAGCCAAAGATAGCCTCTGTATATTAACCCTATGTTGTTGACTTCATAGCAGGCTGGGATCTGTTAGCTCAAAATCCAATAAGCCCCAAACTCAAATTTTTACACATCTAGTTTTTTAAAATATAGCCTAAAATATAGCCTAAATGGCAGACTTTTAGCCATTTAGAGCCTATCTGCTTTGCATAACCTTCAGAATTGTTTCTAACATCTGCTAGGCATAGGTAAGATAAACCCTATAGTTATAAAATACCACAAGCTGCTGCTGCCCTTCAGAGCTCTCTGACCCAGCGGATTCCCATTATGCTGCTGAGCAACATCACCTGGACATGTAAACTCTCCCCTGTTACTTCCTTGCCCTCCCCTCCTCCCTTTCTGGGTAGCGGTCCCTATAAGGTAGTCTTTAGAAGTTCTCATGCTGTAAGAGACTTTTTCCCTACACCCACCATGCGGACCTGTCAAATTGGCACTCAAATAAATCTAAATGCATATAACTTCCACCTCATAGTCATATATTATTTCCTTGATCAGCTCCCATATGCTTTCAAACTTACTACAAATAGTAATTAGGCTTGACCTTCTGCCCTCCAGGAGTTCTCATGTTGATGAAGAGTTATGACAAATCCATCAGATTAGTGGTCTGCTGACTGATATAAACTATAAGTGGTCGATTTGGGGAGGAGGAAAGAAGTCACTATAAGCAGGGAAGAAGTCACTGTGAGCAGAGGTATATCAGGATAGCTTCCTGGAAAAAGTGGAAACTGGACTTAGTGAGATGACTAGACAGAAAAAAATTATACAGAAACCAAAAGATAAAACCAAGAGAAAACAGGTCAAACCTCTATCAATAGAGTGATTTTTAAAAAATTCTAAATCCTTTCCAAAGACCTAGTATAATTGAGTTCCCTAACACAGGCCAAGTACTGAAAGTTAGTTTCTAAGTGGATCTGTAGCTAAGTAGTATCTCAAAGGTTCTTTTCCCCTTTCAAAGGTCAATAGAGTAAGAATGCTGCACATGAAAATGGTCTCAGACTAAGTAATGTGTACATCATGTTACAGACCAGCTTGATGACCCTGGGTCTACATAACTCCAGAGAGAAATAACCTTTATAAACACAAAAGAAAGATTTCATCCACCATGACTTTTTAAATACAAAAGGAATGTTCATAAATATTCTTTGATTTCACTGCTAACAGCAGTTGTTTCTCACTGAAAAATAAACCATCATTCTCCTGCTGTTCCCAGTCCTCCAAAGGCATCACACTGCCCTGATCAGGTTATCATTCTTGAAACAAAGTAACTGTTAATAAAGTGGGTTGCTGGCAGGGAGAACCTGATATGATCATGCGTCTCTTATTACAAGGTTTAATTCTGCTTCAGATGTGCTACTTTTAATAAAAAATGATTGAGCTAATTGAAAATAAATTACAATGAAAGGTCAAGCTTATTGCTTGTATGGTTATGTTAACTTCCCTACTCACACTTTTAGAGACTGTATTTATGAGACCTTTTGATTTGGAAAAGAGAGGTGTAAAATACATCTACAATTTTCCTATTGTTTGCAATCGTATTTCATTTACAAGTGCCAATTTCAAGCACTTAAGTATAGTATTTTTTTACAGGAGTAAATCTGAAAAGTATGAGATGTTTACAGAATGCTTTTATTCAATATATGAATGAAGCAAGATTTCATATTCAGTGGAATATTAGAAAAAATTATTCTAGAGTTTATAAAGCATTATAATGCACTTTGGTGCACGTGAAACATTTATTAATATGTTGACTTCTAATTTGAATGAATATATTCCTCTGACATAGCATCTCCTCTGTCAGAAGAGGACCCTGCTTGATTAAGTAACTAGAGATGAATGGACCCACCCAAGATTAATTCCAGATCTTTCTAATGGGACATTCAAGTAGATGTTTTGAGTTTGTTTCTTTGCTCAGCTTCAATTTAACTAGAAGTGTTACTATAAGCAAATCCAAATGTCCTTCCTTATTTCAAGATTGGTTTCATGATCCACCCATTAAACATAACAGAATGTTGAAAGGGACTTCTTCTACTGCCTCTAAATTGGTGACTATAGACCAAAGCTAAAGACAAATAATAATAATAATAATAATAATAATAATAATAATAATAATAATATCACATAATATTATGTACCAGACACTGTACTAAGCACTTTACAAAGCTTAATCCAATTAGTCCTCATAATAACTTTATCAATATGGATATTATTATGATCCTCATGTTAGATATAAGAAAACTGAAGCACAGAACATTTAAGTGAGCTATCCAGTGACACACAGTTTGTAAGTGGAAGAGTCAGGATTTGAACTCAGGCACTCTAGCTCCAGACTTGAAGTGTATTGTAGCCTAGATTCTCATATTTTAGAGAACCACAAACAAGCGGAACCAGATATTTCCTTAGGTCTTATTGGATATACTGTCAAATACTATGCTCTACTACCCTCCAGTATACACCCATGAGATCTGGAGGAAGAGAAAAGGGCAAGTTATTCATGTTTTTAGCCTGGTGGAAAACAGGAAGAGGTTTTTATCTTCCTTCCACCAAAGACAAGCGAAGTAGTGGGTGAGCCCCAAGAAAATCTGTCATAGATTTTGGGAAAACCTAAAAAGGGAAGGGACTATAATCTTGCTTCCCAGAATGACACTTGAAGAGCTGTAGATCCTACATACTTACCCTCATATCTTTGGGTGGAACAAGGTGAGAATCCTTAAGAGAATGTGACATAGGTTTTCTAAAGGCAGAAGATGCATGTGAATATTAAAGCTGGAGCCTGCTTTTCAACTGGAGATTTTTGAAGGCAGGTGACTTGCTGGAGTAGTCCATTCCAGTAGAACATGGAGTGTAGTGTAACATAACTTGGAGAACAGGATGATACACCCACCTTCAATCCTGTTGTCCTTGAAAGTCACAGAAGAGAACCATAGAAGTTCTGACTTTATGTGAAGGAGCATGGAGTGGAAAAGCAGGAGCCTTAGTGCTATCCAGGCAGTTTAAGGGCCAATAATCATGGCAACCCACCTAGTGAAGAGGCTAGTCACATGGACTTCTGATAATGACAGTGAGAGACCAGGCTGCCCCTTCTGAGAGTATTCTCAGTAACAAGACACTTTCATGAAGCTAGCCACCACTCCCATGAAAGCCACATATGCCACCTCAGTGCAAAGAATGTAGCCCAATAGCAGAACCTACCAGCAAGAACTAGAAGAAAATCCAATCAAGGTGAGGCTAGAGGCATCTCCCCACCCCTAACAGATGGCTAAAGAGACATACCAGAGGAACTAAATTATAAGCAGGAAGAAGGAAAATAATGGAGGAGAATACCACACCTCTGCATATACTCCTACTTCTCCTACCCAGCCATCTAGATAGCAATCTTTGGTTCAGATGTAAGACAGAAATTTTTTAACAGACTAAATTTTGCTAACTGGAAAGGACCAAAGGAATTCAACAAAGCAGGGTTGGAGTCAATGTTCAGAAGACATGAAACCTTTATATATTTAAATCTCTATCAAGTTAATATTCCACAGTGAACCAGTTACATCAAAATTCCATCAGTGAGGGCAGATGCCTCTTTAGCAAGCTGTTGAAGTGTGGAAATTATCTTCATGCCCTTCACTTGAAAGATTACAGGTCTATGTATACATTCTGACCCATGGTTCATTTTCAGTTTGTTATTTCTGGATTTACAAGCAACAAGTGGTGCCCAGACCAACAGCCTAGGGCAGAATACAGTAACACAAAGAGAAAGAGTAACAAAATCTCTGGTTCATTTCTCACTTGCAGAATTGGAGAAACTCTAGTTCCAGCCAAATTCATTTTTCTGGCTTAAGTTAGCTATGGTGAAAGATACAGGAAGAAGTGTCTTTATGGATTTTAAAATGTCTGCCTTAGGCCTTATTTCCACATAATTTCTGGAGAACAAGTTCTGACCACTCTCTTCAAAACCTTCCATATTGTCACTGCCCAAAGAATCTATTGCTATTTGCTGTCATACACTCCACCTTCATGATACTGCTAATGCCATCACCACCACAAAAGCAGACCTCTTCTGTATTTTCACTCAGTCTCATACATAAATAATACAGCAAAATGTGCTAGTACATTCCAGATACTACATGGGAACATCCTCCCTCTTAGATGCTGACGTTTGTCCCAAAGGAATATGCCAGCAGCTCCTATGAGTATTAGCCTACCACAATGCACTTGATAATCCCTGTCTCCTCTCCACAACCTAACATTATACTCACACTAAGTTGATGGACCCCAAACCCCTCTGTTACCAAGGTAAGCTCTTAATATTAGGTGTGTATTGTGCAAGTGCTGTGTGGTCAAGCACGGTGATAATTGTTGCATTATCACACTGAATCCTCAAAACTGTTCTATTAGACAATTCATGGTTATGATTAATTTTGCCTGGAGTCTTACTTTATTGCTTCATCTTGTGTGTGCCTTCCATTCTCATTGTCATTTTATGGTCCTGTTTGGCTGCTGGGGTTTTAGACATGATGATCCAATTTTATCCAACAGAAAGTAACAAAGAAATGGGAAGGTCATACCTTTTTCCCTTAAGGATACTTCTTAGAAGTTGCATGTACTGATTCTATTTACAATTAATTGTTCAGAAATTAGTCACATGGTCACACCTAACTGCAAGAGTGGCTGGGAAATGTAGTCCTTATACTTGATGATTAAGTGGCCAGCTAAAGAACTGGGGTTCTATTGCTGATGGAAAAGAGGGAATATATTTAACAGACAATCATAAATCTGTATCACAGGTATGTACATGTTTCCTACATGTAATTGTGAATTTTGTGGATTTTAAAAAGCCAAGAGAAATATGGGACATAAAATCTAGCAGTGCCCACTTAGCCAAACCATCATGCTGTAGCTCTTGGTTCAGTCAGTCCAGAAAAAGGGACACTTTTTTGGATTAGTTCAAACCATATGAAATTGTCATTTATATAGATTAAAAATGATGGAATATCAACAATTTCATATGGTTTAACCTAGTAACATGAACCTAACAGTACTCTGTCTAACACGGGGTAGGAACCCAGCAGGCATATTTTTTTCTTAACTGGCTAAATGTTAAATGTCTAGAAAACAGGAGTTTGCGGGGAAAGCCCTTATTTGTAGCATTTGATGATTTCTATGGTATAAATACTCCTGCCATGGCCAATCTCAAACATCTAACTTGACTTCACGAAACACAAATTTGGGAAGATATATGCAATACTACATCATTATATAGTATTTTCACCATACAGATATAAGAAAATAATCTCAAGAATATGCATAATATTATAGCCAAATAATTATGAAGCTATGAGTTTTAAGTATTTGTTTTAATACAATTTAATTGGTGAAATTATATAATTTAAATTCTTCTTTTTTTTTCATTTTTCCCAACTTTATTGAACTATAATAGACAATTAGTTGCTTGTATTTACATTGTACATATCAATAAGATTTTTTTTATTATAGTTGGCATACAATAATATATCAGTTTCAGTTGTATAGCATAGTGATCAGAGATCCACACAACTCGCAAAGTGATCACTCCACTAAATCTAGTACCCCTCTTCAACCTTAAATATTTATGACATTATTAACCATCTTCTCCATGCTACACTCCACATCTCCATGTTAATTCTGCAACTATACATTTATACCTCTTAATCCCTTTTCCTTTTTTGTCCCCCCAATCCCCCTCCCATCTAGTAGCCCTCAAAATATTCTCTGTATCTATGAGTTTATTTCTACTTTTGTTGTTGTTGTTGTTGATTTTGTATTTTACATTCCACATGCACGTGAAATTATGCAATATTCATCTTTCTCTATCCAAACTATTTCATTCAATGCAATACCCTTTAGGTCCATTGAGGCAATATCTTTTTCCATCCCCTTCATTTTAGTCTCTGTGTGTCTTTTAATCTGAAGTATGTCTTTGTAGGCAGCATATGTAGGGGTTTTGTTTTTTTGTCCATTCGGCCACTCTAACTTTTGGTTGGAGCACTTAATTCTTCTCCATTTGAGGTACTTGTTGATAGGAATGCAGTTATTACCATTCTTTTTTCCTGTTTTTGATATATGTTTTTTTTTCTCCTTAAAGAATTCCTCAGTATTACATGTTCTATAATAATGGCTTGGTGTTGATAAATCCCTTTCGTTTATTTTAGTCTGAGAAGTTCTTTATCTGTTCTTCAACTCTAAATGATAGCTTTGTTAGATGAAGTATTCTTGGTTGTAGATCCTGTGTTTTTAGCACATTGAATATTTTGTGCCAAACCCTTCTATCCTGCATAGATTCTTTGGAGAAATCAATTACCGTCTTAAGGGTGCTCTCTTGTACATAAGTAACTGCTTTTCTCTTGCTGCTTTCAAGATTCTTTCTTTGTCTTTAACCTTGGGCATTTTAATTATTATGTGTCTTGGTGTGGGTCTCTTTGAGTTCCTAGTTTTGGACACTCTCTGTGCTTCCTGGGGTTTTATGTCTATTTCCTTCACCAAGTTAGGGAAGTTTTCCATTATTTCTTTAAATACCTCTTCAATGCCTTGAGTTTTTTTTCCAGTGTCCCTATGACACAGATATTTTTACCTTTAATAGTGTCCCATAGGTTCCCTAAATTATTATTATAGTCTTGGCTTCTTTTTTGTTGCCATTCTGATTGAGCGTCCTTGGCTTTCCCATCCCCTATATAAGTCATTCAATCCTCTTTTTTATTCACTCTGTTTATTCTACCTGATATACTCTTCATCTCAGATAATGTGTTTTTCATTGCAAACTAGTTCCCTTTTATAATTTCCATTTCCATTTTTATGTTTTTTAATCTCTTAAAGTCATCACTGAATTAATCTACACTACCCCAAAGTTTATTGAGCATTTTTATAACCAGTGTTTTGAACTCTGTGTCTGTTGGATTGCTTGACTCCATTATTTTTAGATCTCTCTTCTGTTCTCTCAAATGGTTTATGCTTTGTTTTCCAATTTTGGCTGCCTTTCTATCTCTGTTTCTATTTACTAAGCAAAGCTCCCAAGTCTCCAGTCTTATTAGTATGGCTTGGTGTGGTAGTTGTCCAGTGGCACAGTCTTGAGAGGGATTCGCCTACAGGCCAAATTTAACCCTAGGCTGTGCCTCTCCAGGGCCACCTGTTAAGAGTCAGCAAGCAATCCACAGATGCTGTTTATAGTTGCTTCAAGAAACTACACCAGAAAACAAGGCCACCTGCCACCAGTATAAATCTTGGCTCTGCTCAGCAAGGAGCACCTGACTCACCGAGGAAACATGTGAATATGGCTTGGGTGGGACCTCAAATTGGGGGAGGCGGAGTCTCAGGGAATCCTCTGGGAGAAACAACCTTTGTTATGCAGTTTGATGACATCTCATCTGCACACTGGGATGCGGGATGGCTCAACAGAGGAACAATGGATACTGCCTGCACTTCTGTACACAGCGAGTCTCACCTCAGCCCTCACTCTGACAACTCAGTGTCCTCTGTAAGTCCCTGGTACCCTCTGCACAGCTGCTGGTTTTCACTGCTATGGCCTCTGTCCCATTCAGCCACTCCAGACTGGGCAGCATCACATCTTTGCCTTGTCCTACCTTCTGACATTGCAGAGTGATTTCATAACTCTTTCCCTAGATGTATGGCTTATTCATCTAGATCACAGGCAATTTTCCTTGTTTTCTGCTCCTTGATTCTGTCATAACTTTGATTTGGTCACCAGAGGGATAAACAGAGCCTCTATCATCCACACCATTTTTTTCTCCCAATTTTTTTTCTTTTTAATTATTTTCTTAATTAAAAATGATTAGGGTGACATTGATCAACAAAGTCCAGTAAGTTTCAAGTGTATAATTCAACAGTATGTGGAATATATACTGCATTGTGTGCTCACCATCAGAGTTAGATTTCCTTTCATCGCCAAATATTTGATGCCTTTTACCTCTATCAACCTCCTCCCTCACTATCTTCCCTCTGGTAAACAATAATCCACTCTCCAAGTGCATGAGTCTGTTTGTTTGTCATGTTTGCTTGTTGCTTTTAGATTTAAATTACACATATAACTGAATTTCAGCATCCTTTCATATGTCTGTTAGTCATTTGTATGTCTTCTTGGGAGAAGTGTCTGTTCAGATCCTCTACCAATTTCTTAATTGAATTGTTGTTGTTGTTGTTGTTGTTGTTATTTAGCTGTACAGGTTTTTTTGTATGTTTTGGATATTAGGTCCTTATCAGGGGCATTGTTTGAAAATATATTCTCCCCATTCAGATGGTGCCCTCTTTCCCTTGTTGACGTCTTTTTGTTGTTGTTTTTGTCTTTTGTTTGTTTGTTTGTTTTGCTGTACAGAAGCTTTTAACTTTAATGTAGTCCAATTCATTTATTTTTGCTTTTACTTCTGTTGTCTTGAAATCTAATTCAGAAAACTCTCTTTCAGTCCATATTCTATGAGTTTAAAACCTATATTTTTTTCAAGGTAATTTATTGTTCCAGGTTTTATGTTCAGGTCCTTGATCTATTTGGTCTTACTTTTGGTGTTTGGTGATAGACAATAGTCTAGTTTCATTCTTATGCATGGGGCTTTCTAGTTTACCCAGCACCTTTAACTGAAGAGGCTTTTCTTTCTCCACTGTATGTCTTTGGCTTTTTTATCAAAAATTATTTGCTCATATAAACATGAGTTTACTTCTGGATTCTCAATTCTGTTCCACTGGTCTGTGTGTCTGTTTTTTCTGTCAACACCATGCTGTTCTGATTACTGATGCTTTGTAGTATAATTTGAAGTCCAGCAGAGTGATAACTCTGGCTTTGCCCTTTTTTCTCAGGATTGCTTTGGCTCTTCGGGTTCTTTTGTGCTTCCATGCAAATCTGATGATTTTTTTGATATATTTTGTTAAAGAATGGCATTGGGATTTTGATGGCTACTGCATTCAATCAGTATAGTTAATGCCTTAGGTAATAAGGTCATTTTAACTATGTTGAACACAGAATATCTTTCCATTTCTTTGAGTCTTCTTTAGTTTTTTTTTTTTTGAATAGTGCCTTATAGTTTTCATTGTAGGTCCATCGCATGTGTTGTTAGATGTATTCCCAGGTATTTTATTATTTTTTGTTGCAATTGCAAAAGATATTTTTTAATTCTTCTGTAAATTCATTATTAGTGTATAAGAATGCTATGGATTTTTGAACATTAATTTTGTATCTTGAAATTTACTGTATTTGCTTATTATTTCCAGTAATGTTCTTGTAGAGTCTTTAGGCTTTCTATATACAGAATCATGTCATCTGTAAATAGTTACAGTTTGGCTTCTTTATTTCCTACTTGAATGCCTTTTACTTTTTTCTCTTGACTGATTGCACTTGCTAGGACTTCCAAAATTATATTGAATAATAGTGGTGATAGCGAATAGCCTTGTCTTGCTCCTGATCTTGGAGGAAAGATTTTTAGTTTTTACTATTAACTATAATGTTAGCTGAGGCTTTGTCATATATGATTTTTATTATGTTGAGGTATTTTCTTATATACCGATTTTATTGTTTCCTTATAAATGGATGTTGTGTCTTGTCAAAGGCTTTTTTTGTATCTATTGATATGATCATACAATCTTTTCTCTTTATATAGGTCATGTGGGGTATCACATTAATTGATTAGTGTATGTCAAACCTGGGAATGCTCTGGGAATGAAGCCCACCTATTCATGGTGTATAATCTTAACATGTTGCTGTATTCAGTTCACTAGTATCTTATTTAAGATTTTTACATCTGTGTTCATAAGAGATATTGGTCTGTAGCTTTCTTTTTTGTGTATTATCTTTGCCATGTTTTGGTGTCAGGATAATATTGGCTTTAAAAAATGACTTAGGAAGTATTGCTACCACTTTGATTTTTTGGAAGAGTGTGAAGATAATATTTGGTAGAATTCAGATGAAGCAATCTGGACCTGGACTTTTACTTTTTAGAAAGCTTTTTGTGATTGTTTCAGTTTCCATAGTGCTGATTATTCTATTTAGATTTTCCAATTCTTAATTCAGTCTAGGAAGGTTGTATCTTTCTAAGTACTTGTCCATTCCTCTAGGTTATTAAAGTTGGTATTATGTACTTTTTCATATTATTCCTATATGATCATTTGTATTTCTGTGTTTTCTGTCATAATTTCTCCTCTTTCATCTCTAATTTTATTTGTGTTCATTCTCTTTTTTCACTAGTGAGTCTAGCCAGGGGTTTCTCAGCTGTATTAATCCTCTAAAAGAACCAGCTCTTTGTTGCATTTATTTTTTCTACTGTCTTTTTGTTCACAATTTCATTAAATTATGCTCCAATTTTTTGTACCCAGTTTGTTTTATTTTATTTTTACTAAATTTATTAGGGTAACATTGGTTAATACAATTATATAATTATCAGGTATACATTATACTGTAATATCTGTATATTATATTTGATATCTAAATATTCTATTGTGTGTTTACCAACTAAAGTCCAGTTTCCTTCAGCTACCATATATTTGATCCCCTATATCCACTTCGCCCTCCATCTACCCCTTAATTGACCCCATTTAACCATCTACTGTCCCCCTCCTCCCAGACCCACTACTTCTGGTAACCACTAGTATATAGTCTATGTCTATGAGTCATATGTTTCTGCTGTTCATTTGTTGCTTTCAAGTTTATATCCCACATTTAAGTGATACCAAGTGATTTTTGACATTTTCTGTCTGCCTCATTTTGCTTAGCATGATTATCTTGAGGTCTATCCATGTTGTCGCAAATGGCAGTATTTCCTCTCTTCTTATAGCTGAGCAATATTCCATTGTATGTCTGTACCACAGCTTCTTTAGCCAATCATCTATCATAGAACACATTGGTTGCTTCCATGTCCTGGCCACTGTGAATAATGCCACTATGAACATTGGTGTTCAAATATCTTTTCAGATATGGGTTTTCAAGTCTTTGGGGTAAATACCCAGTAGAGAGATTGCTGGATCATATGGTAAATCAATTCTTAGTTTTTTGAGGAACTTCTGTACTATTTTCCATAGTGGCTGTACCAATTTGCAGTCTCACCAGCAGTGTATGTGGGTTCCTTTTTCTCTGCATCCTCTCCAACATTTGTTATTACTTGTCCTGTTGATTATAGCTATTCTAACAGGTGTAAGATGGTATCTCATTATGGTTTTGATATGCATTTCCCTAATAGCTAGCAATGTTGAGAGTATCTTTTAAAATATTTGTTGGCCATTTGTATGTCCTCTAGGGAGAAGTGTCTGTTCAGGTCCTCTGCCCATTTTTTGATTGGATCATTTGTTTTTGTTGTTGTTGAGATGTATGAGTTCTTAGCATATTTTGGATATTAGGCCCTTATTGGAGGCATTGCTTGCAAATATATTTCCCATTCAGATGGTTGTTTCTTTATCTTGTTGACAATTTCTTTTGCTCAGCAGAAGCTTTTTAGTTTGATGTAGTCTCATTCATTTATTATTGTTTTTACTTCCCTTGACTTTAAGGTCAAATTCATAAAATCCTCTTTAAGTCCAAGGTTTTTGAGTTTAGTCCTTATGTTTTCTTGTATGCATTTATTGTTTCAGGTCTTATATTCAGGTCCTTAATCCATTTTGAGTTAATTTTGGTGTGCAGTGATAGACAACATTCTACTTTCATTCTTTTGCAAGTGGCTTTCCAGTTTTCCCAGCATCATTTATTGAAGAGGCTTTCCTTTCTCCACTGTATGTTTTTGGCTTCTTTGTTGAAAATTATTTGCTCATATAAACATGGGTTTACTTCTGGACTCTCGGTTATGTTCCAGTGGTCCGTGTGTTGCTGCCAATACCATGACATTTTGTTACTGTCAATTTGTAGTATAATTTGAAGTAAGGCACAGGGATATCTCTAGCCTTGTTTTTTCCCCCCTCAGGATGACTTTGGCAATTCAGAGTCTTTTGTGTTTCCATACAAATCTGATGACTTTTTGTTGTATTTCTTTAAAGAATGCCGATGGGGTTTGAATGGGGATTGCATTAAATCTGTATAATGCTTTAGATAATATGGTCATTTTAACTATGCTGATTCATCCAATCCCAAAACACGGAATATCTTTCTATTTCTTTGTAAAATCCTCAATTTCTTTTAATATGGTCTTATAGTTTTCATTATATAGGTCTTTCACGTGTTTCATTAGATTTATTCCTAGGTATTTTATTCTTCTGGTTGCAATTGCAAAGGGAATTATTTTTTCTACTTATTTTTCTGACACTTCATTATTAGAGTATAGGAACACTATGAATTTTTGAACACTGATTTTGTACCTAGAAACTTTCTGGCTTATTGTTTCTAGTAGTGTTCTTGTGGAGTCTTTAGAGTTTTCTATATAAAAAATCATGTGCTCCGCTATAATGACAGTTTAACTTCTTCATTTCCTATTTGGATGCCTTTTATATCTTTCTCTTGTCTGAATGCACTCACTAGGACCTCCGATGTTATATTGAATAACAGTGGTGATAGTGGACAGCCTTGCCTTGTTCCTGATCTTAGAGGGAAGGTTTTTAGTTTTTCACCATTAAGTATAATCTTAGCTGAGGATTCATCACATATGGCCTTTATTATGTTAAGGTACTTTCCTTCTATACCAATTTTGTTAAATGTTTTGATCATAAATGAATGCTGTACCTTTTTGAAGGCTTTTTCTGCATTGATTGATATGATTATATGATTCTTATTTTTTAATTTGTTTATGTGGTGTATTACATTAATCGATTTATATATGTTGAACCATCCCTGTGCCTCTGGGTAAAGTCTACTTGATCATGGTATATAATCTTTTTAATATGTTGCTGTTATCAGTTCTCTAGTATCTTATTTAGGATTTCTGCATTTGTGTTCATGAGAGATATTGGTGTGCAGTTTTCTTTTTTGTGTGTTTTCTTTACCAGGTTTTGGTATCAGGGTGATGTTGGCCTCATTAAATTAGGTGGGAAGTATTAGCACCTCTTCTATGTTTTGGAAGAGTTTGAGGAGAATAGGTATTAAATCTTCTTGAATGTTTTTTAGAATTCACTATTGATGTCATTTGATCCTATTACTTTTTGGTAGGTTTTTGATGATTGTTTCTATTTCCATACTGTTAATACATCCCATACTACTAGTACATTTCATCTGAGTTATCATATTTGGTGTAATATACTTTTTCATAGTATTCTTGTATGATCTTTTTTTGTATTCCTGTGGTTTCCATTGTCGTTTCTTCCCTGATTATGTTTATTTGTTTCCTTTCTTTTTTGCTTTAGTAAGTCTAGCCAGGGGTTTGTCTATTTTAATAACATTCTCAAATATTCTGTTCTTTGTTGCATTTATTTTTTCCATTTGTATTTTTTTTAATTTTCAATTTCATTTAGTTCTATTCTAATTTTTATTATTTCTTTCCTTTTGACGTTAGGCTACAGTTGTTCTTCCTTTTCTACTTTTTTTTTTAAGATGAGGGGTTAGGTTGTTTATTTGAGCTCCTTTTTTTGGAAACAGACTTGTAATGATATGAGTTTTCCTCTTATGACTGCTTTTGCCATGTCCCAAAAGTTTTGTTATGTTATACTATCATTATTATATGTTTCTACTTATCTCTTGATCTCTCTTTTTATTTCTCTCTGACCCCATTATTCTTCAGTAGTATGTTGTTTAATCTCCATTTATTTGTGGTTCTTCCCACTTTTTTTTTTTTTACATTTGATCTCTAGTTTCAAAGCATTAGATCAGAGAATATGGTTGGTATGATTTTAAACTTTTTGTATTTGTTGAGGATATCTCTGTGTCCCAGTATGTGGTCAATCCTTGAGAATGTTTCATGTGCACTAGAGAAGAATGTAGAAGCAGCTGGTTGGAAATGAAAAGTCTGTAAATGTCAATTATGTCCAGTTGGTCTAATGTGTCATTTAAGGGTGTTTTCCTTATGGAATTTCTTTTTGGAGGATCTGTTCATAACTGACTGTGGGGTATTTAGGTCCCCAACTACAATAGTGTTTTGAACTGTTTCTCCCTTTAGTTCTGTTAGTAATTGCTTTATATATTCAGTGTTCCCTGAATGAAAGAATCGATATTAATAAGTGTTATGTCTTCTTGGTGCATGATTTCCTTTATCTTTAGGAAGTATCCCTCAGTATCTTTTTAAACTTTTTTTATTTTGAAGTGTATTTCATCTGATATTAGTTCTACTACTCCCACTTATCTCTGAATGCCATTTGCTTGAAATATCATTTTCACCCTTTCACTTTGAGTCTATATTTGTCTTTGGAGCTGAGATGTGTCTCCTGGAGGTAGCATATGGTTGAATTTTGTTTTCTGGTCCATTCTGCAACTCTGTGCCTTTTTATTGGTGAATTCAGTCTATTTACATTCAGGGTGATTATTAAAATATGAGGTCTTCTTATAGCCATTTTATCTTTTGCTTTCTGGTAGCTTAGTGTTTCCATTGCTTACTTGTCCTTCTGTTTCTGTTTTATTTATTTTGTTTGGCTTCTGTTGGTTTTGCCTCTGGTCTTTCTTGTTTTATGTTATATACATCAGCACTGAATCTATGTCATACAGATAGCATTATGAATACATAAAAGATAGTTATATGAATATACAGACATTCATTTTCTTCTGCTCATGCCTTTTCTCTATTTTCCTTTGTGAGTTTGGAACTTTAAATCCTCTCCTTTTCAGTCATTTGTATCTCAATTTGTCCCTATGTATGATGAATGTTCATTACTATTTTGCTACAGCAAATACCTTATTATTATTTAAGCTTATAGTGTCCTGTTCTTAGTAAAAGTTACACTCCTTTGCTTCTATTTGCCTGATAGTCACTTTACTCCTAATTATGGGGGGTTTTTTTGTCATTTCATTTTAGGTGTGCTGACCCCTTTCAGTATTTCTTGAAATGCAGGCTTCATAGTGGAGAATTCCCTCAATTTTTGTAAGTCTTAAAAGGTCTTTATTTTCCCTTTATATCTAAAGGTGAGCTTTGCTGGATACATTATTCTTGCTGATAATTCCTTTCACTTAATAGTATGATTTTTCCCCCTCTCCTTTCTTACTTTAAGTTTTATGTTGAGAAGCCTGAAGATAATGGGTTTTCCTTCACAGGTTACTGTCTTCTTTTCCCTGGCTGCCCTTAGAATTCTTTCTTTGTCATTAATTTTTGATAACTTTAATACAATGTGTCTTGGAGAAAGCCTTTTTGGTTTGAGAATATTAGATGTTGTATTTGCTTCTTGATTTTGACAATCTAGCTGATTCTTTAGATTGGTAATTACTCAACAATTATTGGTTTGAATATGCTCTCTGTTCTCTTCTTCTCCTTCTGGTATACTCATTATTCCGTTGCTTTTCCTGTTGGTGTCAGATACTTCTGATAGAGTTCTTTCATTTCTTTTTCAGTCTCTCTTTATTCTGAGTCATTTCCAGATTGCCTTTGATATCACTGATTCTTTCTTCCATTTAGTCAGTTCTATTTCCTAAGCTTGCTATTTCTTTTTTCATTTTTAATGTGTTTTTCATCTCCAGAAGTTCTACTTGGCATTTTTTTAGAGTTTCAGTCCCCTTGCTAAAAATCTTACTTTGTTGGTCTATTTTGATTTTAAGTTCTTGGAATTGTTGATCAGATTTGTCTTGCATCTCACTGTTTTTTGTTTTGTTTTGTTTTGTTTTTTTTCAAGAGTGCAATCCTGAATTATCTGTCATTTAAATTGCATATTTCTATGTCTTTAAGCTTTTCTGGATATTTTGTTGTTGTTGTTCTGAGCTGCCTTGTCACATTGGCTGGTCATGGTGTTTAATGAACTATTTCTCTGCCTGGGCATTAATGGAAGTGTACTCTGCTTCTTTTCAAAAAGGATTTATTATATAGAATTCTCTCTTTATTCCATTAATAAGAAGGACTTTTTTCTTTTGATTTCCAGTAGGTGACATTGAAGCTCCTTGGAATTCTGCTTTGAGGCTAAAAAGGCTTTTCCCCCTCTGTTTAATATACTGTATACTCAATTCATGATCAGATTCCCTTGGTCCCAGCACCTGTCTGTGGTACCAGTTGTGGTTTATGTTTCAATACCTGTTAGGCACATTCCCTGAGTCCATGATGTTAAGTCTTGGAGGTTATGGTGTCTAGGGAGGGCACGCTCTGGTTCAATGGGAATTAGCACTGCCAGGTTCCCACTTGGTAACCATAGCTTATAAGACACAGCTGTTTCCCCTCTGGACTTAGTTTCTTCTCTGCTTTCTGCCCTAGTCCATGGCCTTTGCTACATGGAACACTCTGATCCCTCAGGCTGTATCTAATTGAGATACAGCCACAAATTTTCCCCTCCCTCTCTTGCAAAGAGCTCCAGCTGCATATGAAAACTTCTTTATTCCTCCCAATCTACCCCTTAGACTTGTCCAATTCCAACCTCTTAATGTTCTAATGCACATATCTCTCAGATGTGCTTGTGTGCAGATTGGGTGTTATTTTTTTTTAGTTTTAGATGTTCAGCTTATTATTATTTCAAGGAGAGAGATCCAGAGAGATTCCTCACTGTGCCATGCTTCCAACATTATATATATATATATATATATATATATATATATATATATATATATATATATATACATACACACACACACACACATATATATATATATATATACACACATATATATATATATACACGCATATAACACACATCATATATATATAAACATATAATTAATTTTTAAATAATGACTGTGATTAAAAATTAGATTGTAAAATTATCTGAAGAGTTAACAACTGCCTATTTTAAGCCAAAGTGAGCTGGTGGCAATACACTTTTGGTTAAGGGCCATAATCCAATCATCCAGTCATTTGACCTACCTAGCAAACTCCTTTCTTCCTTCTGTAAACCAATACCTAGACGCTGACCTCTCCAGCCTTCCAGATGTTTTAGTTAACTGAATATTTATAGCTTGATCTATACCCTAGATTTTCTCTTTGTCCATATATCAGCAATTTTTTAAACTCTTTATTACCTCAGGGTAATAAGACTTATATGTACTCCCCACTGGGTTAAGTCCATATTTTCTTAGTTTATTTATTCTAAAGTGATCTCATTCGTCTTCTAGCTTTAGAAAGAGGTCCCTACCTGCTCTTTCTAGGATTTCCAACATTGACAAGAGTTCTGTTTTTCCTACTCCCATTCCCAACATCTTTCTGATTAAAAAAATCTCTGTCCTGTCAGCCATTCTTTCCCAATATCAGCCACATTATTAGTTTGGTTTCCTCTGTTTGGCTAGCTTTTCAGTTGTGGTGAGTGAAGTCTGCATTCCCTGTTTTAGCACTTTTGAAGAAGTAGCAGTTACAGTAGAACTTATTGTAACTTGCACCCAAGTAATAAGCTCTCTGTTAATTAACAATTTTCTTCACTATGTTCTTATTTTTAAAAAGTAGGCAACTATGTTAAGATAAGCTGACAGACATTTCCCCCCAGAAATGTCTGAAACTGATCTACTCAGTCCAATTTCCTCTACTACCTATTTTCATTTAGTGTTCTAGACAGCAATGGGTGGTCAGCACATTGGCCCTTAGAAAAGGGCCCAGCTATTTACTAAGTGCTGTGGGTTTCAAAAGAGGCAGAAATAAACTAACATTTATCAAATGATTACTATGAGCATCTCAAGAAACTGGTGACTGTGGTTGCCTCCTGGGAGGAAAACTGAGTGACTGGGGAACAGAAGTGAGAAGGAGGTTTATTTTACACAACATTCCTTTGTGTACATTTTGAAATTTTTATTAGGAATCTATGTTACCAAAACAAATAAATTAATTAAACATTGTTTTAAATGTCCACCATGCTCTTTGCATAATCTAGTAAATTCTCACAATGACCCATCGAGATAAAAATTGTTATCTTATAAATAGAAAACTGGGGCTTAGGAAATGTAGGTAGCTTGCTTCAGTTCACACTAGTTAAGTGAGGGAACCAGAATTTAAACAAGAGTCTGCCTTATTCCAAAGCTGTACTAACTATGCTGTTCCTCAAAGATGGAGACTCAATATATGTCTGGGAAGTTCTGATCATCTAGGCTGGATTTGTTCATATGTCCACAGTCAGCTGGTAAGCAGAGTGGTCTTGGCTAGGCTCACTCATGTCTAGAGATCAGGTAGCTGTTGGCTCATCTAGTTTGGCTTCAACCTGAGTGAGGGGTGGTGAGGCTCTGCTGCATGTGTTTTTTCACATATCTCCAGCAGGCTATTCTAAGCATGTTCTCATGGAGATACAAGGGAGCAAGAGCAGAGGTACAAGAGTGAGCAGGAGGGAATGTACAAGCATTTTTCAAGCCTCTGTTTGTAACACATTTGCTAACATTCTGTTAAGCAAAGCATATCGTGGCTTATCCCAGAGTACAGAGATGAGGCAGAACACACTGCCTACAATGAGAGAATTCAAGAATTAAATCAATAAATGCAATCAATCTATCAAGTAAGTTTCAGATATACAGGTTGAGGAAAGTTTCAGATATACAGGTTGAGGAAAGGAGGGCTGTGTTTGCTGGCTAGGAGAGACCCTCCAGGAAGAGGAGAGTCAGCCAAATGGATTGTATATGTGTTTTAGGGGATTGTCACATCAGCAAAGACAGAACTAGGCTAGGCTATAACTATGAGTTTAGGGACAATGTTTATAATGCCAACACTGAATTATAGTTTGAAATAAGAATAGAGCCAGTTGTCCCATAAACTCAGCCTTCCCCATCTCTGCACCCAGGATATCTTGAGGCTAACCCATGTAACTATAAGTCTATACCAAATACACTTGGGAAACTATTGCACTGCATTCTTGGCCCCAGCAGGAGGCCTAACTTGTCTTTGTTCAGCTTCCCAGGGCAAGCATAATAAATTCAGCTTGGATTATGTGCACTCTGGTCTTGGAAAAGTCATCCAGCTCAGCCATCTTGTGAAGCCAAGGTGTCTTCCTCACTGACCAGGGTACCATTTTTCATGCTCACCTCCCTCCAAGGCCAGATAGAGGTCGCCACTTCAGGAAATAAACTTTACAGAGACATGCAAACAACCTTCACTGGGATTTCAATTTGTACCCTAATAATGTTTGCAGAGGTTTTCTCTGTGATATTGGTGGATAATTAACCCCCTTTGAGCTCTGAATCACACCAAGGATATCCATAGCACTGAGAATTTTTCTTTTGAAAACAAAGGGAAATCCGTTTTAGCCAACTCAGTTGTTATTTTATGAAGTTATGACACTCAATGTAAATTGATGTTTTGAATGTATGCTTTTGATCAATAGGTGTAATTATTTATTGGAATCACACAGAGGCAAAAGCAAACCAATCATTCCTGACATGGTAGGTTTTATACCATAAAGATAAATCCCAAACACAACTGCACTGAGCTCAAGGCTTACATGACACTCCAATATTACAAGTCAACTCTTGAAAAGAATGCAAATATGTTCATTCTTTGCATTCCTTCTTGAGCAAGTCCCTCTAATTCTTATTAATAGGGTCCATTGACCAGAGTAGGAGCAGTTGTTTCTGATTGGTCACTTGTCCAGAAAGTGACTAATATAGTTCATTATTCTTAGAGATCATATTGCTACTAGGATGCATAAATTAAGCAGAATATTCTGAGGTAGAGCTCTCAGGCCAAGATAGCTTGACTTTATTATTGGAGGATTACTGCAGCTTGTACCTCCAGTCAAAAGGATTACCCTTATGAGCTTGCTGTAGTGTCCAAAATTCTTACTATTTGTCATTGTCATGGTTCCCAAATACCTTTTCTCTCTTAAGCCCCAGATTCATTCTCAGTCCCAACCCAGTTTCTCCTGCTCTCATAAGTACTAGCTAACACTTATTAAACACTCACATATGTGCCAGGGACTTAGCTAAGCACTTCACATGCATTATCTCACTGAATCTTTACATGACTCTATGAAATAGGTAATAGTACCCTAGTTCTGATTCCAAGACACCATGATTTTAAGAATATTATTTAATGATTCCTATATATAACAAACTAATTACAAAATGCTTATCAAATAGAGAGGTGTTATAATGTTAAAATCAGGAAAATAGGTAATATCTCAATTTACAGATAAGGAAACTAAAGCCCAGAAGAGTTAAAAAAAAAAAGTCCAAGGTCACAAAGCTAGTAAGTGGTCACTGGGGTTCAACCCCAGATCATTGATTCCAATGCTTATACCTGCCTATAAGCATGATTGCTTTATTTCCCTTGCCATAGGTTTCAGATGCCTTGAACCTCCCATTCCCAGATGCCACTTTCCATTCTGTTTCATGAAGTTCACACCACTAGAGCTCAGCTGCAAGGATGACACAAACTAGCCAGTTTCTTCTTTCCAAAAGACATCAAACAACCAGAAACTAATTATCATGCCAGGAAACAAATATAGTGTAGTCTGGCTGACAGAGGTACAGGTTCACTGATTTCACGATGATAAACCTAATACATTCTTAATACAGCACCATCCAGCACCAAAACCATTGAAATATAGAGGAATCCTTGAAAGACATGAAGCAGGTGAAATAATATTAAAGAGAAAAACAATAGCTCAGGACATAGGCAGTAAAACTCTGCTGTAGTAGATGAGAGCAGTAAAAAGGATCTTTCATGCCCTCAGGCGGTGGAAACAAGAAGAGCTCAAGGATAACTATAGGATGATTGTGCAAGATCAAGTAGGGTAATCGGCCCTGCATATTCCTCTCACCTTATCCCTTCATGAGCCAAATAGTAGCAACAATAGTGACAGCAGTGTCTATTTCCAGATAGGAGCAGTGAATTAAAGAGGCAGCAATGCTTTGCAAGTAATATTGTCATATAAAATACAGGCAACCCAGTTAAATTTTAGTTACAGATAAGTGATAAATTTTTTTCTCAATAATTATGTCTCATATTAAATGAGACATTCTTATACTAAAAAAACACTGTTGTCTCTGAAATTCAAATTTAACTAAAATTAAAATTTAATTTAAAAAATGCTAATTAAAAACGTTAATATATGGAATATGAGACATACTTATACAGAAAAAAGTTCATTGTTTATCTGAAATTCAGATTTAACTAGGAATCCTTTTAGTTACTAAATCTGACAATTTTATTCAGGCTAGCAACCCCTGAGAGAAATACAGAGTACTCACATCCAGAGAATAGTCACCCATGTAGAGTAGTCCCCCTTATCAAGGTTTCTGTTTCCATGGTTTCAGTTACCTGCTGTCAACTATGCTCCAAAAATATTAAATGGAAAATTCTAGAAATAAATACTTTGTTTGAAATTGTACTGTTCTGAGTAACATGATGAAATCTCACACCATCTTACCCTGTCCCACTTGGGACATGAATCATCCCTCTATCCACTGTATCCATGCTATATATCTTACCTGCTCGTTAGTCATGTAGTAGCCATCTTGGTTGTAGTATCACAATGCTTGTGTTCAAGTAATCCTTATTTTACTTAACAAGGGCTCCAAAGTGTTAAAGTAGTGATGCAGACGATTTGATATGCAAAGACAAGCCATAAAGTCTATATATGTATAGGAAAACATATTGTATATATAGGATTTGGTACTAGCCATGGTTTCAGGTATCCTCTGAGGGTCTTGAAACATATTCCCCATTGATAAGGAGGGACTACTATACTCTAGCAGGTGATTATGTCCCACTCTTCCCGAAAACAGTAACAACAAGCAGTAACAACATCCATCTAGTCCCTAAAGCAGATTATGCAAACAAAGGTAAGAACCGTGAAACTTTTAAGGAAAATTTGGACCATTGAAAAAAACAACAAACTTAATAAATGGAAGAATTTAAGTTAGAGGGAAAAAATAATGGAAAAATTAAAATGAGACCTTTACATAAGTTTGACTTATTCCCTTAGATATAGAAAGGTACTACATCCATGAAATAAGAATAAATGGTTTTTGAATAAGAACTAAATATTATTTTAAAGATAGAGATCTAGAAAATTAAAATATAAGCTTTGAAATAAATAGCTTGATAGATAGGCTAAATAGCAGATTGGATTCTTGTGAAAAGTAAACAAGTAAGTTGCAAGACTGGACTGAAAAATTATCCAGTAGAACACAAAGAGTTAAGACATAAAAGACAGAATCAGAAGTTTTTTATATATATTTAGTTATTTCAAAATATAATGAAACATATAACATGCATGGTTAGACATTTATATAATGTACAAAGTGATCCCCCGATTACTCTAGTACCCACCCAGTGCTATACATAATCATTATAATATTATTGACTATATTCCCTATGCTGTACTTCAAATCTCCATGACTATTTTGTAAATACAAATTTCTACTTCTTAATCCCTTCACTTTTTCCACCCAGCTCCCAACCCCCAACTCCTCTCCCATCTAGCAATCACCAGTTTGTTCTCCGTATCTATGAGTCTCTTTTCATTTTGTTTCTTCATCTATTTTCTTCCTTAGATTCTACATATAAGTGAAATCATATGGTGTTTATCTTTCTCTGCCTGACTTATTTCACTTAGCATAATATCTTCTAGAGAACCAGGTGGGGTTTTTAAAAATTTTTTTAAGTTTATGGGGCTAACATTTGTTAATATAATTATATAATTTTCAGATATACATTATAATTTGACATCTATATATTCTATTGTGTGATTATCATCCAGAGTCCAGTTTCCTTCAGCTACAATATATTTGATCCCTTTTGCCCAGAGAACCAGAAGTTTTAACATCAGTCTAATAGAAGTTTCAAAAGAAGAAAACAGACAATATAGAGAGAAAACAATCTTTAAATAAATAATAGCTAAATTTTTCCAGAATTGAAGAACGATAATGAGTCTTTGATTGAAAAGGCCCATCAAGCACCAAGGAAAATTAATTACACACACACACCCTTCGACACATTGTAGTACAATTTCAGAAACAAAGTTAAAGTCCAAAAAGCTACAAATACTCAGACAGACAAGTCAGGTTACCAGAAAGGAATGAGAATCAATTTGATATCAGACTTCCAACTTTAAAACCAGATGCAGAAAACAAGAAGCAATTCATATTGCTTAAGGAAAATAATTCTGAACTTAGAATTTTGTCAGTCGAGAAGGAGGGTAAAATAAAATTTTTTTTCAGCCATGCAAAAACTCAAGAAATTTTACCAACCACACACCCATGCTGAAAAAATTTCTAGTGGATATGTTACAGGAAGAAGAAAATTCAATCCAAGAGGAATTAGTAGGTTTGATGAAGAGGAGGATCAAATCAGCAACTCAGAGGATAAGGTGGAAGAAAACATTCAATCAGAACAGCAGTAATAACAACAAAAGAATTCAAAAACAATGAGAATAGTTTAAAGGCCCCTGGGGCAACATCAAGCATAACAACATTCATGTCATAGGGGTACCAGAAGCAGAAGAGAGAGAACAAAGAATTGAAAACCTATTTCAAGAAAGGACTGAATCCTTCCCTAACCTGGTGAAGGATAATATACAAGCCCAGGAAGCTCAGAGAGTCCCAAACAAGATGAACCCAAAGAGGCCCACACCAAAACACATCATAATTAAAATGCCAAAGGTTAAAGACAAAGAGAAAATCCTAAAAGCAGCAAGAGAAAAGCAGTTAGTTACCTACAAGGGAGCTCCCATAAGACTGTCAGTAGATTTATCAACAGAAACTTTGCAGGCCAGAAGACATTGGCACAAAATATTCAAAATGATGAAAAGCAAGGACCTACAAACAAGATTGCTCTACCCAGAAAAGCTATTGTGTATAATTGAAGAATAGATAAAGAACTTCCCAGACAAAAAAAAAAAAAAAAAAAGCTAAAGGAGTTCATTACCACCAAGCCGGCATTACAAAAAATGTTAGAGGGACTTCTTTAAGGAGAAGAAATGTATCAAAGACATTAATAATAAAATGGCAACAACTACATGTTTATCAACAAGTACTTCAAATGAAAAACAAAATTAAGTGTTCCAATCAAAATATAGGGTAGCTGAATGGATAAGAAAACGAGACACTTATGTATGCTGCCTACAAGAGACTTACTTCCAATCAAAAGGCACACACAGACTGAAAGTAAAGGGATGGAAAAAGATATTTCATGAAAATGGAAATAAAAAATATCTTGGGTAGCAATATTCATACCAGACAAAATAGACTTTAAACAAAAGTGATAACAGGAAACAAGAAGGACCCAGTAATCTTACTCTTGAGTTTTTATCCAAAGAAAACCAAAATATTACTTTGAAGGGACATGTGCATCTCTATGTTTGTTGCAGCATTATTTACAACAGCCAAGATATGGAGGCAACCTGGGTTTCTATAAATGGAGTTGGTACATATATACAATGGAATATTACTCAGCCATAAACATACATATATACATATATACATATATACATACATACATATATACATACATACATAAATGAAACCTTGCCATCTGTAACAACATGGAGAGACCTAGAGGGTATTGTGCTGAGTGAGAATTCAGACAGAGAAAGAAAAATATATGATTTCACTTACATGTGGACTCTAAGGAACAAAATACACAAACAAAACAGAAACAAACTCATAGATATAGAGAACATTTTAAGAGTTTCCATATTGGAGGGGATTGGGAGCAGGTAAAAAGGTGAAGGGATTAAGAGGTACATATTGGTAGTTACAAAATGGTCATGATGATGTAGCATAAGGTATATAGTCAATAATAGTGTAATAACTATATACGGTGCCAGATGGGTACTGGATTCATAGGGTTATCACTTCATAAGTTATATAAATGTCTAATCACTATGTTATACACCTGAAACTAATATAATATTGTATGCCAACTAAAATTAAAAAATATATTTAAAAAAATAAAATAAAAAATAAATGCAAATGAATAGAAAATGTTCTGGAAGTATACAACCAAAGTGGTAATAGTGGTTACTTCTGGAAAGAGGAAGCAGAAATTATGAGTAATAAAGAGGTTATGTATATTATTTTCATTTTTATAAAAGAGTATTAATCTATTGTATAATTTATAATTTCTTAAGAAATTACTCTACAATTTAAAAACAAAAAAATTCTTGATTTATACATAAATTGAAAACTTAAATAAAATGGACAAATTCTTATATAAATTGCCAATACTGACTCAAAAATCCACCATTTCCCAGCTGTGTGACTACTGGCAGATTATTTAATATCACTGAGGTTTATTTCCTCTGTAAATGAATAATAATAATTCACATTCCTTATAGGTATTATAAAAATAAAATTATATGAGTTAAATAATGGAAAGTGCTTAACACAGTTCCTGGCACATATTAAGCATTCAGCAATTGTTCAGTGTCACAATTACTATTTATTAATAAAATAACAATACTGAGAAATTATGGAGGCCACAGAAATGCAAAAATCTCACCATCACTATCCCTAGTCTGTAATTTCTGACTCCTTTCTAAGTCACTGGTGATCTTGCCTTATACTCTCATTCATTATGTGGCCTCACTCTCCTTCTCTACCCACAATTCTGACCCACTTCAGGGAAAATAATGTGGACTCTCCTCTTTTGTTTGTTTCTTTTTAAAAAAATATTGTGGTAAAATATACATAATATAATATTTAGTTCTATAGCTAATTGGCATTAAGTACATTCATATTGTTGTGCAGCCATCAACCATCCAACTCTAGAACTTTTTTATCACCCCAAACTGAAACTTTGTACCTATTAAACAATAATTCCCCATAATGGAGTCTCTTTTTCCTGAAATTCCCTCTATCCCACCTAAAGATATTAAACCTTCATCTCCAGTGACACGTGGTATCTCTGAAGCTCTCTAGACTGAATAGCCTCCAGTTCTCCAAACCTCTAGAATGACAGTCTCCAGGCCTTTCCTCTCACTCTGTTCTTTCAATGAAAGTAGGGAAGGCTTCTCTTGAAATATAAATATATTTACAGGGATAATGGGCCATTTTAAATCACTACCTATCTTAGTGAGCTAATCAGAACCTATAATGGGCTAAATTGTATTTCTCAAAAATCCATATGTTGAAGTCCTAAACCCTAGCATCTCAGAATGTGACCTTATTTAGAAATAGCATTGTTGCACATGTAATTATCTAGCTTAAGTTAAATTTATATGAGAGTAGGATGGGCCTTTCCTCTAATATGACTTATATCCTTATAAAAAGAATACCATGTGAAAAGAAAGACATGCACACAGAGAGAACACCATGTGAAGTTTGGAATTTTGCTACCACAAGCCAAGGAACTACCGGAAGCTAAGAGAGAAATCTGAAAGAGAATCCTTCATTAGCACCTTCATAAGAAAGATGATCCTGCTGACACTTTGTCTCTGGACTTCTGGCCTCCAGAAGGAAACAAATTTCCATTGTTCCAAGCCACCTGGTTTGTGGTAATTTGTTATAACAGCTCTAGGAAACTAATATAGTTACCTACTCAACAAAATAGGATAGGGAAGTTTTGAAGGGCAATGAAGGGTTGGAGTGTATTCATTTTCTGTTGTTCTGTGTAACAAATTACTCAGCTTATAAGGCACTTCTGAGGAAAGTCAGCTTAGGTAAAGGCCATAGTTGGGGGCTATGGAAAATAGGTAGCATTATAAGTATTCAGGGTTCCTGGAAGACAGAATGTTTATAAAAGCCAGGACTACTTACTGCCATTTTTCTACTGTTTCCGAGGATACTTTTTCTGGATTTATCTGATGACTCCCTGGTACCACATGATGCATAATTTTTCCCTTTTTGGTACTATCTTTCGTTCTTCTAAAAGGAAGATTTCTTGGGAGCACATAGGCATTTGTGGGGATCCATCAGTAGTAGGCAGGCTCTTCCATTTCTGAGCTGCCCAGTCTGGCATCATAAAGCACTGTCTAGTGCTCAGTTCATATGGTGTTTAACTGGAGGCTGATTTTCATCTTTTAAAGGGCAGCATGCTACTTTGGATATTAGGCACAAGCTTTGTAAATATGGCATCTGGAATGAGTTACAATATTCGATCTGCTTTTCCAAGAATTGTTGGAACCAGGGCCCACTTCTCTGTCAGCCATGGTGCGATTTCTTTACTATAGACTACAGGCTTAGGAATCCGAGATATTGTTTCGGCCAGCACCTGTTGTCTAAGAGTCGAGACTGCAGCCACAGAGACTTGACCAGAAAGCTGCCCTGTAACCTTGCTGACCTGCTTGGCAGTTGAAAAGGAAAGAACCTTTCTCCAGGGCTTGAAATTGACTCCTCTTTTTCATTAAAAATGAAATTCATGGAATTTACAAGTTCATGAGGTTGAATGTTCACTTGCTGAATTGATTTTTAATTGTCTAAATCCTTATCCCTGTCTCCTGTGTTTCAGCCTCCTACCAGTGTGCCCATAACATGAGGAAAAAGCCCCTTCTCAGCAAAATATCTTGAGGTCATGAAAGACAAGTAATTGGAAAGATAGAGAATCTGTGCCTTAGTTGACTACATAAATTTAAAATGTATCATTTTTTATTTTTAATTATCTTTTCCCCAGCTTTATTAAAGTATAATAGACAATTAAATACTCTGTTACATTGTACCATTCAATTTTTTTTAATTATAATTGGCATACAATAATATACCCTTTTCATTTGTACAGCATAATGATCAGAGATCCACATAATCCACAAAGGGATCACTCCACTAAATCTAGTACCCCTCTTCTGCCTTACATATTTATTACAACATTATTAACCATCTTCCCCATGCTACACTCTACATCTCCACATCTATTCTGCAACTATCCATATTTACTTCTTGATCTCTTTACCTTTTTTTGTTGTCCCTGCCAACTCCCCTCCTATCTAGTAGCCCACAAAATTATCTGTATCTATAAATTTATTTCTGCTTTTGTTGTTCTTGTTGTTTATTTTGTACTTTAGATTCAACCTGTATGTAAAATCATGTATTTGTCTTTCTCTATCCAACCCATTTCATTTAGCACAATACCTTCTAGGTCCTTCAAAGCAATATCTTTTTCCATCACCTTTCCTTTAGTCTCTGTGTGTCTTTTAGTATGAAGTGATTCTCTTGTAGGCAGCATATATAGGGGGTCTTGCTTTCTTATCCATTCAGACACTCTATCTTTTGTTTGGAGCACTTAATTCTTTTCCATTTGAGGTATCTGTTGATAGCAATGTAGTTATTATCATTCTTTATTCCTGTTTTTGATACAAGTTTTTTCTTCTTAAAGAAGTCCCTCCAACATTTCCTGTATTACTGGCTTGGTGTTGATAAATTCCTTTAGCTTATTTTTGTCTGGAAAACTCTTTATCTGTCCTTCTACTCTAAAGGATAGCTTTGCTTGATAAAGTATTCTTGATTATAGATCCTGGGTTTATACCACGTCAAATATTTCCCACCAAGCCCTTCTGTCCTGCATAGTTTCTTTTGAAAAAAACAGCTCCCAGTCTTATAGGTGATCTCTTCTACGTAACTAACTACTTTTCCCTTGCTGCTTTTAAGATTCTCTCTTTGTATTTAACCTCTGGCTTTTAAATTATAATGTGTCATGGTGTGGGCCTCTTTGGGTTCATCTTTTTTGGGACTCTCTGAGTTTTCTGGGGTTGTATGTCCATTTCTTTCATCAGATTAGGAAAGCTTGACACCATTATTTCTTCAAATAACTTCAACGTCTTGTTTTCCTTCATGTACCCCTATGACAAAGATATTTTTGCATTTAATAGTGTCCAATAAGTTTCTTAAATTATTATTATAGTATTGGCTTCTCTGTACTTGCCATTTTTGGTTGAAGGTCCTTGATTTCCCCATCCTCTATATCAGTGGTTCAGTCCTCTTCTTTATCTACTCTGTTGATGCCCTCTAATATACTTTTCATCTCAGATAATATGTTCTTCATTTCTGACTGGTTCCCTTTTATCATTTCCATTTCTATGGTTTTTATCTCTTTGCTAAAGTTCTCACTGAATTCATCTACACTTCCCCTAAGTTCACTGAGTATCTTTATAACCACTGTTTTGAATTCTGCATCTGTTATATTGCTTGACTCCATTAATACTGAATCTCTGTTTTGTTCTCTTGTGTGGTTTCTGCTACTTTCTCTTCCCATTTTGACTGCCTTTCTGTGTCTGTTTCTATATACTAAGCAAAGCTCCTAAGTCTCCTGGTCTTATTAGTGTGGCTTTGTGTAGTAGGTGTCCAGAGTCACAGTCCTGAGAGAGGTTCAGCAGCAGGCCAAGTTTAGCTCAAGCATGTGCCATCTGGGACCACCTGTTAAGATTCAGCAAGCAATCCACAGATGCTGTGCTTATAGTTGCCTCAAGAGGCCTTGCTAGAAATCACAGTCAACTGCAACATGAGACTAGATGCTGCTCGGCAAGGGGCACCTGAGTCATGGAGGATACATTTGGATGTGGCTTGCATGTGGTCTCAACTTGGGGGAAGTGGAGTTTCATGGAATTCTATGGGTGGAGCAACCTCTGTTATCCAGTTTGATGATGTCTCAGTTATGATGGCTCTGAGTCCACACACAGGGAAGGAGGAAGACTCAACAGAGGAACAATGGATACCACCCGCACTTCTATACAGAGTAAGTCTCACCTCCAGCCCTTGCTCCAACAACTCATTGTCCCCTTGTAAGTCCCTGGTGTCCCCTGCACAGCCGACCCTGCACTGGTGCTCAGAGTGAGTAGGTCCATCACCATGAAAGTCTGCTCACTGGAAAGGCCCCTTTCAGAGGCCTCTGAAGCTACTGGCTGCTGCTGCCATGGCCTCTGTCCCACACAGTTGTTTGGTACCAGGCAGCCTCGTGTCTTCCCCACATCCTACCTCCTCCCATTGCAGGGTGATTTCTCATTTCTCTCCTTCATTATAGGGCTTGTTCATCTAGATCCCAGGTGTTTTCCTTTGTTGTATGCTCCTTGTTTTTGTCACATCTTTGCCTCACTATAAGAATGAACAGAGCCTCTATCATTTATGCCATGTTTTCTCTTTCTCTGGGTTCATCTTAATTTCCCTCAAATTTAAGCATTTGCCAGCTTTACATATTGGGCTTCTTTACATTATATTTTATATTTTAAAAAATCCATGGCTTAAAAATTATTCTAATAAAATGATAGAAACTAGACACTGGACTAGGAATTATGGCTCCAACTGTAATATTAGCAATGCCCTTCTAGCTCTAATAACCTGTGATTCTATCCACTCAAGACACATCCTAATCTAGACTTATCGTATTTTATTAATATTATTTCTAAATGGTATGGACCTTCAACCCTATTAGTTGGCCACCCTATGTTGTCAACTTCACATTAGTTTTTTGCATAACTTTCATTCCTATGTCCACCAAAATCCTTCCAAGTCAAACTTAAGAGCTTGCCTTCTCTCAAAGGCCTTCCTTGATTCCAAGTCACACTGATGGCATGCTCCTCTGTCTTTATTTCAGCAATTATCTCACAGCACGTCTAACTTAATTGTTCTCTGTTTGAGGTATGTTAGTCTTATAATTCCAGCAAGACTGTAAGTTCCTCCAGAGTAACAACTAAGTATTTGCTTTCTTATCCCCAATGCCTGACACAGGCTACATGTTCAGCAAATACATAATAAAAAAAATTTATCCTGAAACTGGTATGCAGCTGCCTTTTTAGCTGTTAAGGTAGCAAGACCAAACCTATACTCTGTGGTTTGTGGTATCTTTACTGCAAAGGATTTTCACTCTATGACATTTGCTACAGTTAATGGGGCAAGGCAGAATGATGTCAATATTTTAGTTGCAGTAAAGCACAAAAACCAGGCAAATGCCACAGGAACAAAACAACAGCAGGAACTGTGCTTAAGAATCCAAGACCTTTGTTAAAAATCCTTAACCCGAGCATAGTCCTAGACTTCAGAATAAACATTTCACACTGAGAGGCACTCATTTTTAAAGTTCGTGTCTGAGGTCATAGCTTTAATGAGGACAATATAAAAATCATACATTTTCTAAACAAGCACTGTGAGAATGACTTTACCTTGGCTTATGATGCATTTATCCTTGAAGAAAAGTTGGTAAACATGGTTAAGACTTTCATTAAGCTACAAAAATTGATGGGAGCCAATTATCTCCCTTTGAAACTCAGCCAATGTGAGGAGGGAGAGAAGAGAAATGGGTTGGAAATGAAGTGGGGTACTGACAGAGGTATGAATGGGCATCCAGGCAGTCTCTAAGTTTCACAGTAGTCTCCAAAGAAGAGGAGGTCCTTCTGGAAGAACAAAATTAGATGGAAGTCCATCAGTTTTTATTAAGTAACTTCTTTTCTTATAAGTCTTTGTGTTGATTCCTGTTGTGGCTGATAATAAGATACAAGGTTCCTGCTTTTTGCTTTGTAGAAACCTATGGTGTAGTTAGTAGAGCCAAGAAAAAGATATCAGAAACAACAAAAGAACATTTACAAATTAATATGAGCTGAAGCAAATTGTAAATTAGCCTCAAGCACCCAGGAAATGGGAAGTCATAGAATCCCATGATATGTGTTTGTCCATATGGGTATGTGTGCCCACTTGTGTCTGTTGGAAATGTTGTAGGCAATAATCTGGGAGATGGAGCTTTATCCTGAAGAAGCGTATGAGCTAGTTGTTAGAGGAAATGGGTCATTTTCTGTAACTGTATGAGCAATGGATGTAGAGGCAAAATAAAAAGGGCATGTAAAGATAATGTTTTTAAAAATCAAGCTATTTAGACTAGTGAGTCTTTGTGAGTAAGGCTGGGATTGGCAAGTTGGGCAACAGGTATAGTGGGGCAAAAGTTGGATGGATCATATGAGACTAGTTGAAGAACAGATTCAAAATCCACAAGAATGCTTGCTTTCACCAATTCTGTTTAACATTGTACTAGTGATTCTATCCTGATAAATTAGGCAAGAGAAAATATATAAAAGTCATCCAGACTGGAAAAGAAGTAAAACTATCTCTATTTGCAGATGACATGATCTTGTTTAATGAAAACACTAAGGAATTCACTAAAAATTTACTATAACTAATAAATAAGTTCAGCAAGTTTGCATGATACAAGACTAATATATAAAAATTAACTGTATTTCTATACATGTGCAATGAATAATCAACAAATGAAATTAAAAAACAATTATTTTTATAATAGCATCAAAAAAGAATAAAATATTTTTTAAAGATGAAAAACATTTTCTGAAAACTACAAAGCATTTTTGAAAAATATTAAAAATTGCAATAAATGGAAAAAATTCACATTTGTGAATTGAAAGATTTATATTGTTAAAATGGCAATACTATCTAAATTAATCTGTAAATTTAACATAATCTTTATCAGAATCCCAGCTGACTTTGTTGTGGAAATTGACAAGATGATTCTAACATTAACATGGAATTGCAAGTTTCCCAGAATGGCCAAAACAATCGTGAAAACAAAGACAAAGTTCAAGAACTCATACTTCCTGATTCTAGAACTTGCTAAAAAGCAGTGGTAATCAGGACAGTATGATAATGGCACATATAAATAAGAGGAATATAATCATAAGTCCAAAAATGAAACCATTTGTCTAGGACCAACTGATTTTTAACAAGGGTGTCATGACCATTCGATTGGGAAAAATATTCTTTTCAATCAATAGTGCTGGGATAACTGGATAATCATATGCAAAAAAATGAAGTTGGACTCTTAACTCATAGCCTATACAAAAATTAAGTCAAAATGGATCAAACCTAAGTGCAAAAGCTAAAACTATAAAATTCTTAGAAGGAAAAATCAAGATAAATCTTCATGACCTCAGATTTTGCAAAAGATTCTTATATATAACACCAAAAGCATGCACAACAAGAAAAGTAGATAATTTAGAATGCAATAATATTTAATTTTTTGTGTGTTTCACAAGACACCATGAAAAAAAAAGTAAAACAAGAATCTCCAGAGAAAATATTTGCAAAATATTTGCAAATCATATACCCCATAAGGGACTTTCCTAGACTGAATCAAGAACTGGAAAATCTAAATAGAACTATTAGTAGTATAGAAATTGAAACAATAATTTTAAAAACTATGTAAAAGAGAAATCCAGAACCAAATGGCTTTAACAGTGAATTCTACTAAATATTCAAAGAAGATTGAATACCCATTCTCCTACAAGTCTTCTAAAAAATTGAAGAAGAGGCAATACTTCCTAACTCATTTTATGAGGCTAATATTACCCTGATACCAAAACTTAGTAAGATAACACAACAAAATCGGTATAGATGGAAAGTACCTTAACATAATATAGGCCTTATATAACAAATCCTCAGCCAACATTATATTTAATTGTGAAAAACTAAAACCCTTTTCTCTAAGATCAGGAATAAGGCAAGGCTGTCCACTATCACCACTGTTATTGAATATGACATTGGATATCCTAGCGAGTGCAATCAGACAAGAGAAAGATATAAAAGGCATCCAAATAGAAAATAACAAAGTCAAACTGTCACTATTTGTGGATGACATGATCTCTATATAGGAAACCCTAAAGACTCCACAAGAACACTACCAGAAACAATAAGTAGATACAGTAAAGTCTCTGGATACAAAATCAGTGTTCAAAACTCCATAGCATTTCTATGCTCTCATAATGAGGTATCAGAAAAAGAAATGGAAAATATGATTCCTTTTGCAATTGCAACAACAAAAATAAAATGCTTAGAAATAAATCTAAGGAAATATTTGAAAGAACTACATAATGAAAACTACAAGACTCTATTAAAAGAAATCAAAGAAGATACAAAGAAATGGAAAGATATTCTGTGTTCTTGGAATGAAAGAATCAACATAGTTAAAATGACCATATTACTTAAAGTTTTATACAGATTTAATGCAATCCTCATCAAAATCCCATTGGCATTTTTTAAAGAAATAGAACAAAAACCATCAGATTTATATGAAAGCACTAAAGACCTCGAATCACCAAAGCCATCCTGAGAACAAAGAACAAAGCTGGAGGCATCACTCTACCCAACTTTAAATTATACTACAAAATGATTATAATCAAAACAGCATGGTACTGGCAGAAAAACAGACACATGGACCAGTGGAATAGAATCAAGAGTGCAGAAGTAAACCCATATTTACAGGGGCAAATAATGTTCAACAAAAAAAAGCCAAAAACATTCAGTGGAGAAAGGAAAGCCTCTTCACTAAATGGTGCTGGAAATACTGGAACACCACCTGCAAAATAATGAAAGCAGACTATTGTTTATCACCACACACCAAAATTAACTCAAGATGGATTAAGGACCTGAATATAACATCTGAAACAATTAAATGCATAGAAGAATACATAGGAACTAAACTCAAGGGCCTTGGACTTACTTCTCTTGACCTGAAAGGCAAGAGAAGTAAAAGCAATAATAAATGAATGGGACTACGTCAAACTAAAAAGCTTCTGCACAGCAAAAGTAACCTTCAACAAGGTAAAAAGATAACCATCCGAATGGGAAAATATATTTGCAAGCAACGCCTTCAATAAGGGTCTAATATCCAATATATACAAAGAACTCATGCGACTCAGTAACAACAACTCCAGCATAAAAATCCAATCAAAAAAATGGGCAGAGGACCTGCACAGATACCTTGCCCTAAAGGACACAGAAATGGGCAGCAAATATATGAAAATGTGCTCAACATTGCTAGCTATTAGGGAAATGCAAATCAAAACCACAGTGAAATACTTTCTCACACCTGTTAAAATAGCTGTAATCGACAGTACAAGTAATAACAAATGTTGGAGAAGATGTGAAGAAAAAGGAACCCTCATACACCTCTGGTGGGACTGCAAATAGGTACAGTTGCTATGGAAAATAGTATGACGTTTCCTCAAAAACTAATTGATCTACCATATGATCCAGCAATTCCTCTACTGGGTATTTACCCCCAAAGATTTGAAAACTCATATCTGAAATGATATTTACACACTGATGTTTATACCAGAATTCTTCATGATGATCAGGACATGGAAGCAACCGAAGTGTCCTGCGATAGATGATTGGCTAAAGAAGCTGTGAAATATATAAATATAGATAGATAGATATAGATATAGATATAGATATAGATATAGATAGATATAGATATAGATACACACACACACACACACACACACACACACACACACACACACACACTAGAATATTACTGAGCCATAAGAAAGAAAGACTATCATTTGTGATAGCATGGATAGACCTTGAGATAATCATGCTAAGCAAAATAAGACAGACAGAAAAAGTTGAAAATCACATGATATCAGTAATATGTGGGATACAAACCTAAAAGCAATGAATGAGCAGGACGAACAGAGATTCATGGACATAGATTATAGGCTAGTGGTTACCAGAGGGTAGCGGGTAGGGAGAGGGAGAAAGTAGACAAGGTAAAGGGGGTCAAATATATGCTGACAGAAAGAAATCTAACTATGGGAGGTGAACACACAATGTAAATATATATATGCCTTTTTGTTAAAGTGTATAGTTAAAACTTACTGGATTTCGTTAACCAATGTCATCATAAAAAAATAAAAGAAGAAACAATAAATAAATAAATAAATAAATAAATAAATAAATAAATAAACAAACAAATAAACAAATAAACAAATAAACAAATAAACAAACAAATAAATAAATAAATAAATAAATAAATAAATAAATAAATAAATAAATAAATAAATTGAGGTTATAGAGACTTTCTATCTTAGGCAATGTGGTGAGTGGAAAAACTACATTCTTCAGCTTCCTCTACAGATGGAAAGTTGGAGATGGTATGCAGTAAAATATAAATGGCAGTTGGGGCTTTTGGAAGAATCTGTTTTTACCATTTCCTTTTTTTTATACTTCTTGCCTGGAATATAGAAGTGATAAGTAGAATCTAACAGCCACCTTATGACCTTGAAAATGAAAGTCACACACTAAAGTTGGCAAAGTAGATAGAGAAAGCTGGGTTCCTAATGAGTTCATGGAACCATGATCATGTCCTGACTCCTACCTCCAGTTTTGCTTTAAGTGTGAAACTAAAACCTTGTATATTTAGGTCACTATCATCAGGTCTCTATTATTTGTCTGTCAAAAACAATTTCTAATCAATTCCTAGAACATAAAGTAAATATCATAAACGTTGACAATGTGATATATTATTATATGAAACAAAAATTGGAAAGGAAAAGGACAAAACCTAAGTGTGACTTCATCATCTTTCATGACAGGGAGTCAGCCAATATTATTAAAATTGAAATTAGAAGGAAAAAAAAACATAACACCAAACTCCTGATGTTTTTTTATTGTTTTTTTTTTTTCTCAACCTTAGAGGGATTTATTAGAAACTGATATAACTTATGGTGAATAAATATTTTTTTGAAGTTTAATTTCTTCAGTTTGTCTTCATCTCTCTTTATTCTGTTAAATTCTAGTAAAAGTAAAATAGTTTTGATTTAAAATATGTGTAATATGATCAAATTTTATCAAAATTTGTTCTGTACATCTTCAACCTGTCTTTATGGGTACAGTGAGCTATCTAGAATACTGTTTTCTTCATATTAATGGTAGTTGTACCAGGATGGTAGGAATTGATGTGGTTTTAGCTCTCTGCTTTTTACTTTGAGTTGCTAAATGTTTTATAATGAGCATGTATCATTTTTAGAAGAAAAATAAAGTCATTTTATTTTTATTTTTTAAATAAAGCCATTTTAAAATGAGGGGATTAAACTCAAAGGACTTCAAAGAACTTCAAGCTCTAAAAGTCTATGATTTAATATTCTATGCAAACATTCATAATTCAATGATAAAAATCTCCACATTCTTTTTTAAAAAATAATATCTCACTGAATCTCCTAGCCTCTGTTGATCACTGATCTTTGTCTAGGCCCAAGGCCTATTGGTAAGTACTAGATGACCCCAAATAATTAATCTTAAAGAACAGTGTGTTCTCTCATCAACCAAAAGCAATTTTTTTAATACAAATTAAAATTTTAAAATGGGAAGTATGCTATCTAATCCAAGAACAATGAAGAAATATCAACTTACACATAAAGTAGTTCTAGTACTTAATTGTAAAGGCATTAAACTGTACTTAGAGAGGTTAAAATATAACTTACCTTGGCATCCCTTTCTTCAAAACAAGGAGTCCGAAAACATTATCTGTAGTAACATTCACTATTTCCCTAACATCACCTCTGTGTCTTTGTAATACTTTCTCCCTCATCTATAACATGGACAAATACCTTTCACTTGGCAAAACTCAGCCCCTCCAACCACTACAGATCTGTATACCTCTGTTAAAACAGTTCTTAGGACCACTGTGTGTAATTGTGCAGGTCGTGCACTGCAGAGAGGCAACCAGATGAGAGAGTAAATGGGAGCTGAAATCTATCCTGAGCTCAGCTGCCAAGCAAAGCTGTATCTGCCCAGAGGAGTCTCCATTAAATTTCCACAGACACCACATATGCTGATAAGTATCATCTGAATGTTACTCCTGAGTATATCATCCCAATGTTACAGGTGGGCAAATGAATGCTCAGGAAGGTAAGATAGTGTGTCAAGCTCACATAGCTGGTGAGTGCAGAAGCTAAAATTAAACTCTGGATAAATCTGATTCCCAAAACATGTGCTCTTCCCTGCATACTACTGCTCTCTAGTCTCTAAATCACAACAGGAATATGGAAATTTGGGTCTAAGTTTCCTGACATCTAATCCAATGTCTATTCACTAGACTACATTGCTTCATCAAAGAGGAATAACCATTGTAATTGACTCTAAAATAATGACCTTTCAGTCAAGATAACAAAGTATTTAGATGCTGTTTGCTTCCTCCCAAGAGTGCATTAAATTTTAACTAAATACAGATCAACCTAAATAACTATCTGAAGACTAGATAAACAGACTCCTATAACTAAGGATATAAAGAAGAGGCCACATTAAGACTGGTAGGAGGGGTGGATACACAAAACAGGCTTGTCCCACACCTGCATGTGGTGGTCAAGAAATGGGAGGCAATAGAGGAACTGGAACTTTAAACAAACATAATCAGTCAGGAGGGTCTATGGGAGAAGCTAGGGCTTATGGAAGTTCTCATACTCTGCATAATTGCAAGACTCCTACATGAGAGAACCCTACAGGAAGAATTCTATGTTTATAATAAAGCTCTATGGTTCTAACTTCCCCTTCCATTAACTTCCTTTTCCCTTATATAAATGCCCCCTCTATCTTGGCATGCAGGCCAGAGTCTGCACGTGGCTCGCCAAACCTGCATGCTCTGGGTTGTAACTTCTTAGTTTTTCCCAAATAAATCTTTTTGGTGATGAAACCCTTAATATTTTTCAGTCGACATTGTGGAGGCTCATCTGGGATTTCAGGAAAGAACCATGACAGCTTCAGGACAGGCGAGCAACCAGATACTGGCACCTTTACATAGAGCTGCTTGGGCTCACGGCTTGCTCTCAGATTCAGAACCCTAGGGTAAGTCTTCTGTGGGTTTTAATCAGGATTTGTTTAGACATTTGTGTGTGTGTGTGTGTGTGTGTGTGTTAAAAGGCCTTGTTTGTTTATCTGTTGTCTGTGAGTACTCAATTTGGCACGTTGGCCTAATTTCTTCGTAAATAATTTGTCCTTTGTGACTAATCTAACTTTTGTCTAAAGGTCTCTTTAGGGATAGAGATTATTTCTACTGAAATTAGTCAGTTTGGCCCAGTATTAGATTGTGCCATCCCAAAGAGAGGAATGCCACGCAGATTGGCCTATAACTGGAGTCCCAAAGGGTTGATTTTTTTTCTATAACTGGCTTTTAGCCTTCAGCCTGGTCCTCTGTGATCAGATTGTTTTAGAGTGAGACTGGCTAGTGTCTGGCCTGAAGGTTGCTCAAGCTGGTAAATTGTCTTGGGCCCTTTTTTCTAGAGAAAAGCCTCTGAAAACTGGAATCTCAGCAATCTAAATATTTTGAAACCATCACTTCTCTGCCAGGGATAACAGCCAAATACATACTTAAAAGCTGTAGGCAGTTCTCATGTGCATATTTAACAAAATGGACATATCTGACTAAAAATAATTCAGAAAATCAGTGGTCACTCTGGAGAACTTTCAAGATTCTCAAACTTTATTTTCTTAAAACCAAATTGGACAATAATAGCACTAAAATTGGTAAAACTAAGTGGAATGCCTATTTTGAATGGTATTTTGAGGCTTACAAACAAGACCAAGAATCCAAAGTTGCCTCTTTATGAAATAAAGTCTAAAAATTAACAGAGGATACTAAAAAAATTAAAAGAGAAAATGATGTTCGAAGCCATATATTCTTCCTCTGCAGCACTGTCTTGCCCTTCCCTATCTACTCATTGTCTCAGGATCCACCTTTGAGTTCACCCTATTCTTTGTATACTTTTCCTCAGGCCTCTCCAGTTTGCACAAAGTCTTCTTCCCTAATTTCTTTGCCTCAATGTCCATGTTTGTTGCCATCTTCCTTCCACTACTGCCTTCTTTATCTTCAGTTCCACCTCTGGTGCCTGTTCTTACTTTTTCTTCCTCTAAATTTATCAGTACTTTTTCATTTAAGATTAAACCCTCTGGGGGTCCTAACAGACCTAAAGTTTCATATGCCCCTGGACTAAAGCTGAGTTATAAGCCATTATAAAGGAATGTCCTAAAGTAACTGAGGATCCTCACATGTTCACTGAGGAATTTGATATTATTCAGACCTATCACCCCAGGTTTTCTGATCTATATCAGCTAATTCCTATGTTAGTTGATAAAGGCCAGGTATGACACTGGATGAGAATTACCAGATAGGAATATCGTGAAAGGGACTTAGAAAAGCAAACCTCTATTTTATGAGGAAGAAGCTAGAAAACTTGCTTGAAAACTACACCAAGCAATTCCTAAAGCTTTCTTGAAGTCTGTTGATTGGAGCAAAATTCAGCCTTGCTCACAAAAGTCTAGCAAATCTGTTTATGACTATTATAATAGATTTCAGGTCATTTTTATGTCTTCCTTCAGATGTTGACTCCACTTGAGTAACTTTTAAGTCTTTGATTGTTAATAGTCTGAGTAGAGATCTTTCCCTCTTAATTAAGAGAACCAGGATGGAATAGGAGACCATAGACCCCCTAGATTTGATTAACTGGGCCAGTCAGCTTGCCTGTACTCTAGTTGAAACACCTAGAAGAGTGTCAAGATATTTAATTCTCAGTTTGGTAAATGGCCCTATGTGATACCAAAAGACTCCAAATTTTTGCCATGATTTCAAAGAATCAGGACACTGGAAAAAGGACTGTCATAGTTGAAGTGTTTTAGATTCTCTCAGCCTTATAACCAGCCTTTTCAAGGTCCTTCTAATCCCCAATTATGAGGTTCTGAGGAACTATGGGGGCTTTTGCTACTCTTTCTTCTTAATCATCTTGTAGAAACATCTCTTCAAATTGGTAAAAAAAACTATTTCTATTCTTACTGCTACACTTTCGGTGCTCAACCCAATTGTCATATAATAGCTCCTACTTTAGAGTAAGAAAACAGTTCAAATAGTGGGGATTTCAAATAAACCTCAACAGGTTTATATCCCTGAACTTAACACATTTTGCTTAGACCTCTTAAGTGATACACATTGTTTTCTCTTTAGTTCTTCTTCCCCTATCCATTTATTAGGCTGAGACTTCTTAGAGAAGAACCATGATGGAATATTCTTTTCTCTAAGGGGAGAAATAATGTTAGAGTCTGATAGTAACTAGCAGAATGGCCAATTAGGTTAATTAAATGGCCTTTCAACATATTTTATTTGATCCATTTATGATGGTACAGTAGCTGAATCTGAGAACACTGATCAATTGTTCTTATTGGACTAGATGCCATCTTCTTTACAGGCAAAATCTTCAACTGATATTGGCAGAATCCACAGAGTACCTCCTATGAAGGTTCAAATTGATCTTCCAAAAATTTTTCCAGAATTAATTAATACCTTATAAGTAAAGAGACCTTTCAATGTATAAAGCCCATAATAGAAGATTACATAATTCAGGGCCTTATTATTCCTTGCACTAGTCCCTGTAGCACTCTTATTTTATCTGTGAGAGAATGAAAGGGATAAGGGTTGAGGTTGTCCAAGACCTTCAAGCAATATACCACCTTGTTATCCCTCAATACCCTGTTGTTCCAAATGCTGCTAGTATCTACTCCAAGTGAAGTAAATTCCTAATGGTAATTGATTTATGTAGTGCATTCTTTAGTATCCCAGTTGATGAACCTATCCAATACCTTTTGCTTTCACTTGGGAAGAAAAACAATTTATGTAGACAGTAATGCCTTAGGATTTTACTGAAAGCTCTTCCTATTTCTCACAAATTATGAAGACTGATCTGGATGACATAATTTTACCTAAAGGTTCCACTTTATTACAATATGTGGATGATTCACTTCTTTGTTCTTCTCAGGTCTCCTCACAGGAAGATAGCATCCATCTGTTAGAACTTTTGAGCTTAAAGAGACATAAGATCTCTAAAGAATAATTACAAGCTGTTCAAACTCAGGTTTGATATTTGGGACATCTGATATTGAAACAAGGACTGCACGTGGATCCAGATAAGCTTCATGGTGTCCTAAGTTTCCCAAGGCCCAAAGCTAAGCATTAATTACAAGGTTTTCTTGGGTCAGTTAGTTATCGCCAAAATTGAACCCCAAATTTATCTCTTATGGCAAAACCTCCATATGTCTTACTAAAGAATGACAGCCCTGACCGAATTTTATGGGAAGAACAAGATGACATAGCATTTAAAGCCTTAAAGGGGAGTTTAATAAACCCACCTGCTCTTGGGCATCTTAATTACCAGATTCCCTTTTTCTTTGTTGTGCATGAAAATAAAGTGAATGCTCTTGGAGTACTCACTCAAAAACATGGGGATCACCATAGACCCTCTGGGATACCACAGTCAGCAACTGGATCCTGTGGACAACACTTGGGGGTCCATGGGCCCCAGTCAGGCAGCAGCTGGCCTCAGTGGGCTATAACACTTTTGTAGAATAGCCCCAGGCTCAGCACTAGTGCCAAATCTGAAATATGCATTAACCATTGAGCACCACCCATCCCACACTGGTGACTCCCTGGCACCCTGCCCTGCCCAAATCCTATATTACCTCATACCACCAAAGGCTTTTTCAGCAGTTGAGCCTTATGGACAGCTGGAAGCAATGTCAGGCCTAGAAGTTCCCTGAGCCTTTTGCTGTGTTGCCCCAAGCCCGGTACTAGTGGTGGCCAGTCTCAACTCACAGTGTGGTCTCTTCCACTCAATTCCAGGTCCAGCACAGGCAGCGACAAACTGTGGATCAATTGGCCGCATACCAGATAGTCCTGGACTACTCACAGGTAGTAGCTGACCTTGGCCTGCACAGAAACTCTTTCCAAGTGGCCCCAACACATCTGTTGGCCAACTTTAAAACATAACAGACCACCAGCTGATAAGTTCCACCAGCAGCACACCAAAAGGATCGTCTTGGGAGGCAATAGAGCCCACTAGGGTGAATCCCACACAATGAGATCAGCCCACACACAGCAACTGTTATGCTCTGGTAATGGCCAATTCTTACAACCAGTAACCCTGAGGGTCAATCCCACCCACTGATGTGCCAACAATCAAGACTCATATACAACAGGAAGGCAAACACAATGCACACAAGAGACAGTCCAGAAAACCTGGCTCAAGAGACCAAGAAGACTGTGCCAATGGGCCCCACAAGACACCTACTACATGAAGTCGCCCAGCAAACACTGGTGACATAGCATACCTACCTAAAACATAGAAACAAAGACAGAAAAGCAGCCAAAATGAGTAAACTAAATCAAAAGAAAATGTTCCAAATTAAAAAAAAAAAAGATAAACATACCAGAAAAAAAATTAAATGAAACAGGGGTAAACAAACAACCAGATAGAGTTCAAAACTATGGTTATAAAGATGATTAAGGAACTTAGTGAGAACTTCAACAAAGAGATAACAAGCATAAAAAAGAACAGAGAAACCATAAAAAGGAATAGTCAGAAATGAAGACTACAATAATAAATAAAGACTACAAAATGAAGACTACAATAATGAAAGATTACAATAATAATAATTCTTCATTATTCTACAAAAATGAAGAATACATAGAAAGAATCAAGAGCAGATTAGATGAAACAGAAGATCAAAACAGCAATTCAAAGACAAGGTAGCCGAAAACACCCAATCAGAACAGAAAAAAAGTAAAAAAAAAAAGTATTTTTAAAATATGAGGATAGTTTAAAGGACCTCTAACACAACATCAAGCATAACAAAATTTACACCATAGGGGTCCAAAAGAAGAAGAGAAAGCAAGGGATTGAGAACATATTAGAAGAAATAATGACTAAACTTCCCTAACTCGTTGAAGGAAATAGACATACAAGCCCAGGAAGCACAGAAAGTCCCAAACAAGATGAACCCAAACAGGCCCACATCAAGACACAATATAATTAAAATGCCAAAGCTTAAAGACAAAGTGATAATCTTAAAAGCAGCAAGAGAAAGACAGTTAGTTACCTACAAGGGAGCACCCATAAGACTGTCAGCTGATTTCTCAAAAGAAACTTTGCAGGGAAGATGGGATTGGCACAAAATATTTAAAGAGATGAAAAGCAAGGAACTACAACCAAGAGTACTCTACTCAGCAAGACAAACATTTAAAATCGAAGATGTAAAGATCTTCCTAGACAAGAAAAAAGTGAAAGGAATTCATCATCACCAAACCAGTACTGCAAGAAATATTAAAGAAACTTCTTTAAGGAGAAGGGGGGTGGGGTTGAGAGAACATAAATATAAATAAATATAAATGAATTAAATGCTCCAGTCAAAGGCATAAGGTAATTGGAGACCGGGGAAAACGGCATAGATGATAGAAGCTTCACTCGTCATCTCTTGCAATCACATGAAAATTGAGAAGGAAAAATGTAGCAAACAGCAAGCAAAGTCACCTGAGGGTCTAGAGGAACAGAAGCCCTACAACTAGAAAGAGAAATAAGAAATCACCCTGCAATGGTAGGAGGTAGGAGGGGGCGAAGATGCAAGCCTGCACGGTCCCCAGCAGCTGAGTGGGACAGAGGCTATGGCAGTGACAGCTGGCAGCTGCAGACTCTTAAGGGGCCGTGTCCTCAACTGGATTTCTGCGGAGACAGACTTGCTCACTCTGAGCACCAGCACCAGGTCAGCTGCTCAGGGGACACCAGAAACTTACAGGAGGACACCGAGTAGTAGGAGCGAGTGCTGAAGTGGAGGCTATTCCCCTGGGCAGAATTGCTAGTGGTATCCATTGTTCCACTGTTGAGCCCTCCCCGTTCTCAGTGTACACAAGAACAAATGAAGCCCAAAGGCAGCAGAAGGAAGGAAATTTTAAATTAGAGCAGAATAATGAAATTAAGAACAAAAAAATAGGAAAAATAAATGCAACAAAGAGCTGGTTCTTTGATAAGTTAATAAAATTGACAAACCCCTGTCTAGATACACTAATAAAAAGAGAGAAAGGACTCAAATAAACAAAATCAGGATGAAAAAGGGAAAATTATGAAAAACACAGCACAAATACAGAGGATCATACAAGAATACTATGAAAAAGTATAGAACACCAAATTAATAACCTATAAGAAATGAAAAAGTACTTAGAAAAATACAACCTGAGGCTGAATCAGGAACTGGAAAATCTAAATAGACTGATCAGCAGTATGGAAATTGAAACAATCATCAAAAACCTAACAAAAAATAAAAGTTCAGGACCAGATGGCTTCACCAGTGAATTCTATCAAACATTCAAAGAAGATTTAATACCCGTTCTTTCCAAACTCTTCAAAAAATTGAAGAGGCAATACTGCTTCATTCATTATATAAGGCCAGTATTATCCTGATAACAAAACCTGCTAATACAAAAAAAAAAAAAAAGGAACAATGGATGAAGTCAGAAGCATAGTGGAGAGAAGGATGTCCCCAGATCTCTCACCTTGAAATAACAATAAGCTGAACATCAAAAACTCAACAAATAACACCAAATCTGAACACAAACACGTCTGAGTGAGTGATCTGTGCATAAGAGGTAGAACAAAGGGTTCAAGCAGTGGACTGGGAGAAAAAAAGCAGCTGTCTCTCCCAGGCAGAGCTTCCTGTAGGAAGAGGGGGAGGGGAGGAGCAGTGGGATACCTGAACAGGCCTGCCTGGAAGAGCTGTGAGCTCCACATGGTGGGCAGCAGTGCCCAGGCACGAGGACAGAAAGCAGAGAAATGGAGACAGCAGAGAAGTGGAAATGGCAGAGAAGCAGGGACAGCAGAGAAACAACAGTTGATTATTACCAGCCACAGTTACAAAACGTGCAGTTGAGCCACAGCTTACTCCCCCAAACCAGAGGGACCCTTCCCCTATATCATTCAAGAACAAACAATGGGGAGCCCCAGGGGAATCTGAGAAAATACTACTGAAAATGTCGCTATCACTGACAAGGAATGAAACTGATGGTAGCAAGCATGATTGAATAGCTATAAGGAAAAAAAAAGGAATTATTAAGACTTTCTGTAAAGCAGGGATCAAAGAGGCTTACATGCCACTTACTGTAAACCAAAAGAAAAAACCTTCTTTGCAACAGGCTAAAGAGAGTCCTTTACATAATAAACCTTCTTTCTGGGGGTCGGGGGGAAGCTGAATACACTTCCAGTAATGCCCAAGTAGAGAAATAGTCCAATAAACACATGAAAAACAAAGCTGACAAGGCAGCTCAGAAAGAAAAAAAAATCCAGAAAATAAGCTTACAGACATAGAAATATGTGCCTTAAAAGACAGAGAATTCAGAATGGTACTTCTGGAAAAAAAAAAAAAACACAGTGAGATCCAAAACAACTCACATCACCAATTTCTGGAATTTAAAAAAAAACAACTAGATAAGTAGGATGAGTTCTTTAGCAAGGAGATTGAAACCCTCAAAAAGAACAAAATAGAATTTCTGGAGATGAAGAACACACTGCAAGAGATGAAAATGAAATAGAAAGCTTTGGAAATAGAGTCGATGAAATGTAGGAAAAGATCAATTGATATTGAAGACAAATGAAGAAATAAATCAGAAGGAAGAGGAAAAAATGAAGAATGAAAAATAATGAAAGAAAAATACAAGAACTAGTTGATACCATATGGAAAGGAAAAAAGAATAATGGGCATTGTTTGTTTTTCACCCTCTTTAATTCCCCACACACACACTTCCACCCCTGACCTATGCATGTTGCTGTGTCTCTCCTTTAAGAATTGGATCTCTGAAGGCACAGCATCTCCCCCCTGATACAACTGTGGCACACACCCACGGCCTGGTGCACCCTGGGTATGGTCTGTGGCTCTACCTGGGGCGCAGACCCAGAACCTTCTGTGTGTAAAGCAGATGTGCTAATTACTACACTATAAAGCCACCCACGTGGGCATACTTGAAATAAAGGAAAAGGAGCAGGAATTAGAAAGCATATTCAGACAAAAGTTGACAAGAATTTCCCAAATCTAAGGAAAGAGCAGGAGCTTGGAATTCAAGAAGTCAACAGAACACCCAAATATCTCAACCCAAAAAGGCCTTCTCTAAGACACATTGTGTTAAAATTACAAAAAATCAATGACAAAGACAGAATTCTCAGGGCAGCCAGGGAAAGGAAGACAGCCTCTGATAAAGGAATACCCATTAGATTATCGTCAGACTTCTCAGCACAAAACTTACAAGCCAGAAAAGAGTGGAATAAAATATTCAAACTATTAAGTGAAAGGAACTACCAGCCAAGAATAATGTATCCAGCAAAGCTCTCCTTTAGATATGAAGGAGAAATTAAGACCTTTCCAGACATACAAAAATTGAGGGAATTCTCCAGTACGAGAATTTCTGCATTACAGGAAATACAGAAAGGGGTCAGCTCACCTAAAATGAAATGACTAGATATAGATATAGAGATATAGATATAGATATAGATATAGATAGATATAGATAGATATTCTACATATTCAGAACTGAAGTATATGACATAGAACAAGAAGAACTAGAGGGAAAGTTCACAAAACCCAACCAAATTAGGATAAATAAAGACACACAAGGACAAGGAAGCAATGGAAACACCGAACTACCAGAAAGTAAAACATAAAATGGTTATAGGAAAACCTCATATTTCAACAAACATTCTAAATATAAATGGACTGAACTCACCAATAAAATACACAGAGTTGCAGATTGGATAAAAAAAAATAAAAATAAAACCATGTGCTGCCTCCAGGACACACATCTCAGTTCCAAAGACAAATATAGACTCAAAGTGAAAGGGGAGAAAATTATATTTCAAGCAAAGGGCATTCAGAGAGAAGCATGAGTAGTGGTTCTAATACCAGATTAAATAGACTCCAAAATAATGAAGGTAAAGAAAGGTACTGAGGGACACTTCATAATGATAAAGGGACTCATCCACCCAGAAGACATAATACTTATTAATATTTATGCTCCCAATCAGGGAGCCCCAAAATATATGTGGCGATTATTAATAGAACTAAAGGTAGAAATAGACCAAAACATTATTGTGGTAGGGGACCTAAATACTTCACTGTCAGATATGGACAGACCATTCAAAGAAAAAAATCAGAAATGAAATAACATCCTCAAATAATACATTAGACCAACTGGACATAACTGACATTGACAGAGCCATTTATCCCCAAACACCTACTTATATATTCTTCTGTAGTGCACATGGAACATTTTTAAGGATCAACCACATACTGGGACACAGAGATAGCCTCAACAAATATAAGAGGGTTAAAATTATACAACCCATATTCTCTGATCATACTGCTTTGAAGCTGCAGATCAACTTTAAATAGAAAGTGGGAAGAACCACAAATATGTGGAGATTAAACAATATGCTGCTGAAGAATAACTGGGTCAGAGAAGAAATAAAAAGAGATCAGGATATACATAGAAATGAATGATAATGATAGTACAACATATCAAAACTTTTAGGACATGGCAAAAGTGGTAATAAGAGGAAAGCTCATATCATTACAGGCCTATCTGAAAAAAGAAGAATGAGCCTAAATAAACAACATAACGCTTCATCTTAAAAAACTAAAAAAGGAAGAACAAATGAAGCTTAAAATCAGCAGAAGGAAATAATCAAAATTAGAGCAGATTAAATAAAATTTTTAATAATAGAAAAAAATGAAAAAAGAGCTTGTTCTTTGAGAAGGTTAATAAATTTGCCAATCCTCTGGATAGACTCACTAAAGAAAAAAGAGAAAGGACACAAATAAACAAAATCAGGAATGAAAGAGGAAAATTAGGACAGCCATTGCAGACATACAAAGATCATACAAGAATACTATGATAAAGTATATAACACCTAATTTATTAACCTATAAAAAATGGATCAGTACTTAGAAAGATACAACCTTCCTAGACTGAATCAAGGAGAAATGGAAAATCTAAATAGACAGATTAGACGTATGGAAATTGAAACAATCATCAAAAACCTACCAAAAAGTAAAAGTCCAGGACCAGATGACTTCAACAGTGAATTCTACCAAACATTCAAAAAAGATTTAATACATATTCTCCTCAAACTCTTCCAAAAAATCGAAGAGGAAGTAATACTTCCCAACTCATTTTATGAGGCCAATGTTACCCTGATACCAAAACGCGGTAAAGATAACATAAAAAAAGAAATCTACAGACCAATATCTCTCATGAACACAGATGCAAAATTCCTAAATAAGATACTAGCGAACCGAATACAGCAATATATTAAAAGATTATACACCATGATTAAGTGAGATTCATCCTAGAGGCAAAGGGATAGTTCAGCATATGCAAACCTATTAATGTGATATACCACATGAACAAATTAAAATATAATCATATCAATAGATGCAGAAAAAGCCTTCGACAAGATATAGCATCCATTTGTGATCATAAATATTATTAACATAATAAAGGCCATATATGACAAACCCTAAGCCAACATTATATTAAATGGTAAAAAAAAACTAAAAACCTTTCCCCTAAGATCAGGAACAAGACAAGGCTGTGTACTATAGTCATTATAGCCACTGATTTTTAATATAACATTGGATGTCCTAGCAAGTGTAAGCAGGGTAGAGTAAGACAAAAAAGGAATCCAAATAGAAAATGACGAAGTCAAACTGTCACTATTTGCAGATGACATGATTCTCCACATAGAAAACCCTAAAGACTCTTAAGAATACTACAGGAGACAATAAGCAAATACAATAAAGTTTCTGTGTATAAAATCAATGTTCAAAAATCCATAGTGTTCCTATACTCTAATAATGAAGTGTCAGGAAAAAAAAGTGGAAAAATAATTCCTTTTGCAATTACAACAAAAAAATAAAAATACCTCAGAGTGAATCTAATGAAATATGTGAAGGACCTATATAATGAAAACTACAAGACCCTATTAAAAGAAATCTAAGAAGATACAAAGAAATTGAAAGATTCTGTGTTCTTCAATTGGAAGAATCAGTATAGTTGAAATGACCTTATTATTCAAAGCATTATACAAATTTAATGCAATCCCCATCAAAATCTCCTCAGTATTTTTAAAAGAAATAGAACAAAAAATCATCAGACTTGTATGGAAGGGCAAGACCCCAAATTGCCAAAGCTATCCTGAGAAAAAAAGAATGAGTCTGGAGGCATCTCTCTTCCTGACCTCAAATTACACTACAAAGCAACAATCATCAGAAAGGCATAGTATTGGCAGAAAAACAGACAAATGGAATACAATTGAGAGTCCAGAAATAAACCCATGTTATATGAGCATATAATTTTCTACAAAGGATCCAAAAACATATAGTGGAGAAAGGAAAGCCTCTTCAATAAATGGTGCTGTGTAAACTGGAAAGCTGCCTGTAAAAGAATGAAAGTAGACTGTTCTCTATCATTACACACAAAAATTAACCCAAAATGAATTAAGGACCTGAATATAAGACCTGAAACAATAAATTGTATAGAAAACATAGGAACTAAATGCAAGGACCTTGGACTTAAAGATAATTTTATAAGTTTGACCTCAAAGGCAAGTGAAGAAAAGCAAAAATAAGTGAATGAGACTACGTCAACTAAAGAGCTTCTGTACAGCAAAAGAAACTAACAAGAGACAACCATCTGAATGGGAGAATTATTTGCAAAGAATGCCTCTGATAAGGGTCTAATATCCAAAATATACAGATTTCATACAACTCAATAACAACAAAAACAAAAAATAAGCAATCCAATTAAAAAAATGGGTAGGGGACCTGAACAGACACTTCTTCCAAAAAGACATACAAATGGCCAACAAACATATGAAAAGATGCTCAACATTGCTAGCTATTAGGGAAATGCAAATCAAAACCACAATCATCTACCATGTGACCCAAAAGTCCCTCTACTGGGTGTTTATCCCAAAAACTTGAAAACTCATATTCGAAAAGATATTTGCACATCCATGTTCATAGCAGCATTACTCACGGTGGCAAGAGCATGGAAGCAGCTGAAATGTTCTGCGATAGATGATTGGATAAAGACGCTGTGTTGTATGTATGTTTGTATATACATATATACACATATATCATATATATGTATATGTGTGTGCATGTATGTATATGTACATATATACATACATATATATAGAATGGAATGTTACTCAGCTTTAAGAAGAGATGAAATATTGCCATTTATGACAACATGGATGGACCTTGATATAATTAATCATGCTAAGCAACATTAAGTCAGGCAGAATAAGTTGAAAACCACACGATATCACTCATATGTGGATTTAAAACTGAAAGCAACAAACGAACATGACAGTCAAACAGACTCATGAACAGTGGATCATTGGTTACCAGAGGAAATGGGGGAAGGGCAGGTAGATAAGGGCCTAAGGGATCCAAATATTTGGTGATGAAAGGAAATCTAATTCTGGATGTTGAACACTCAATGCAATATATATACCACACACTGTTGAATTTTACAATTAAAATTAATTTGTTTTTGTTGATCAATGTCTCCCTGATAATTTTTCATTTAAAAAAATAAGACTTCTAGTTCAAAACAGTAATCAAAAAGGCAGGCAGAAAATACCTTTGTGCCCTTCATAGACATCTGGCAGGAAGGCTCAAAGCGATAGATTCTGAACTTTCTAGTGATCTGCAGACTCAAAGCGTATAATTGGTGATACTACTAGAGGACTGCTATTCACACACTAACTATAAATCAGGACACCTCAACAGAAAGAGCCTGTGAGAGATTTCCCTTTACCCGCATAGCGTATATGCCTTTTGCAATGTAACTTTGCAGCATCTCTCATCAAAAAGTGATGTCAATTTTCCTACCCCTAGAATCTGGTCTGGCCTTATGATTTACTTTGATCTAGTAGAAGTTGTGTGAAATCCAAGCCTGGGCCTCAAGCGGCCCTGTAAGCTTCTGTTTTGTTTTGTTTTGTTTTTTTCAGAAACCTGCCAAGCTGCCATATGAACAAGCCCAAGCTAACCTGCTGGATAAGGGACATGTAGCCAAGTTACCTCCATTGCCCAATCCAACAGTCAACTCCCCACAACCAGAGTCACCTAGCTTACAGGTAGTTGACCACAGACACAAAGCCCAGGCAAGACCAAAATAACTACCTACCTGAGCCCAACCAAAATTGCCAACCCACAGAATTGTAAGCTAGATAAATGTTATTTTTAAGACACTAAGTTTTAGAGTGGTTTGTTATTCAGCAAAAGCTAATTGATACAGAGCCTAACTAAAATAAATTCAAACCAAGTTTAGTTGTCTTCAAAGCCTGAAGCTGACAATTCTGAATACAAATCTGAATATTTTCCTTCAGCATATTAAGTCCAAACCCCTGCATCCTGGGAGACACAATTATTAATTGCACTTCCACAAGGCTTGGGCAGTGCAGCTTGCCATTCTCCTGCACCTAACTAGCACTGTGAAAGAACTTCACATGAGGAAAACTATGGCATGCAAATTATTCACACATTGTTTACATTGCTTCTTTTTATTTTTTATGGAGAAATTTGTTATACAATAATTTTTAAGTATTTTTATAATTAGTTATTTTATTTATTATGGTGATGCTGATTAATAAAATCCAGTAAGCTTCAAGTGCACAATTCAACAGTAAGTCATATATGCATTGCTTCTTTTTAAACTACAAAATAAAAGCAAACCTTTTAAAAACAATAGTCCATCTATATTCAAATTTTAGCAGTAGATATACATTTATAGTATATGAAGACATCACTTTTTCTCCTACCATGACCAGCAACAGTTACCTTCTCCTAGAAGTAAAGATTCAAAATATTGTGACGCTACTGCATAATAAGCCATTTTTCTCAAGGACTCAAGTTCATTGTCAAACTTAGTATACCAATAATCACAAAATATGGTAGGTACTATGAAATCCCACGCAGGTGATATGAATCTCATGAGAAGTTATTAAGTTTGCATTCTGTAATGGTACTTCCTGTGATACCTTTTGTTAGTCAATGTTCCAGCTATATAGCAACACATAATCAACCACAAGTTGTAGGAACTGACCCAGCTACAGAAACTGAGCATCTAAGCATAATGCTCATTCTGGCTTCTAGGGAAAGAGGTTCAAAGGTCCTCTCTGGTCCTCTCCCTATCCTCCTTACATAAATAGTAGAGGAGTGCTGAACTGATGGGTAAGATTCCTAAACGCTTGATAAACCAATTTCTAGTGAGTGGAACCTTGGGAATATAAACAATTCCATGTCAGTAGAAAGCTTTTTCTTGATTCATTCCCTCTGGAGCTGATAGCTGCAAGTTTTTGTGTTTTTTTATCATGGGAATAGCAAATTCTGAGATTTGATTTTGGCTTAAGGGAAACGCTAAACCATTCATCTTACTTTAGGTTTTGAGTTCTAGGCTGCCTCTACTCTAAACCTCATTGTGGTCAAGCCCAGCTCAGTATATTGCTGAACTGAGGTTTGGAGCCAATGTCCTAGTTAATAAAATGTCACTTTGCTCTTTTGCCACTTTTATGCACATGTATCCTATTTGGAAAACACAAGGCTGGTAGGACCAAGCCAAGATTTAAGTATTCCTATGTCCCCTGGCCTATTACCACCATACTTCCATCCCTTAATAGTATCTGGATCTTACCTCTGCCCTTCACACTCACATGGTCTCCACAGACAGAACCAATATGTGCCCCAGGAACTGACATTTGGAAAGCAAAGTCCCACAAAAGAGATTGAAGTTCGGTCCTCAAACTTGAAGTATTGCTTTTGTAGGTTTAGAACATGATCTCACATGTAACCTGTAGGTGTTGGTATTGGTACAAATATTCAGTTAGAGCCAGGGAAATCTTGTCTGTGACTTCAAATTGCAGAAGCAAAAAGGTACACAACATGACCTAGGCCTCCCTAAAATAAGCAGTGTGATATTTTGGCCTATTAGATCCAAATAGTCTTATGGCTAACTAGAGGCAGGCCCAGATTGTATTCCTCTTAATTTTGTTTTGATTTGGAAAGAGAGAGAATGATGATGAGATAAGATTCTGGGTGTCATGTGCCTTAAATTTTGAGTCCTTTCATGTTGACTCTAATATGCACATTATATAAATCCTAATCTACAAATTTGTGGAAAGAAGATAAAGGGATAGAGTAATAAAAAGTAATCCTTAGTGATTTACAAGTCCTAAGTAAGAGACAATATATTCTTTGCAATGGCTTTCCTGATCAAGTACTTTCAGTGAGCACCACCAAGTATCTAATCCTGGTTGTAATTTCAGACTTCAGAGTGTGGATGCAATCACTGAAGGGAGATAGAGTTCACTAATTAAAAGGAAATTGAAACCTTTACTGCATGGGGAAAGTAGCCATTTGAACTGAGGGAGAGAAGAAAATTTGATGAAAGAAAAAAACAAATCAAAAGTCATTATATATGCCTGTACCTAGAATGCCTTCGCTTTGAGAATTGGTTTGGCCTGGAAATAGTGGAAAGCCCTCAGTCAGCAGATAGAATGACTACAGGACATTTTAAATGAACTAAAATCTCTTGTCCAGGAGATAATTTGAGGCTTAGGAGTGATGGAAGGCAAACCAGGAAAGAATTAGAAAATGAAGGAAAAGAAGAAAGCTTAAGATCTTAGAAACTAGGATAGACATATATGAAAGGAAAAAAAGGACATGCTAACAAAGATATACCCAGACCTAACTGAAATCAGTTCTCATGAAGGTAAGGGAGGCCATCTACCCAACTGTAAACAATAAAGCTCATACATACTTGGAAGTAGTACCTGGAATACCATGACAATCTCAGTATAAAATGGGTAAATTATCATATTTCAGCAATGTTCTCAAATGGCCAGTATGTAAACTAAATGGCATTTAGAGACTTATAGTTGATACTTGAAGAAAACTGAATAAAGTATCAATCCCAAGTGATGATGAATATCAAATATTTTAGCAAAGATGGGACCTAATGCAAAGATCTTTTCTGTCTTGGATATAGCAGATAAGCTTTGTTCTCTACCACTGAAGGAGATATGTTAGTTCAAAACTGTATTCATGATGGAAGGTAGAGAGTTGGATGTGAATAGTACTTACCATCAACCTCCCATAGATACGTGGAGACCTTAGAAAATAGAACATATAATTTGATAGTTCTACCTATGTACAAATTCTAATATCCATACTACAGGAAGATCAGAAATTAACCAAGCATGTCTTGGGGGCAATACAGAAGGCAAGGCTGAAAGTCAATGGGAAGACCTGAATTTCCTATTATAGCTTTCCAAATATAGCTCAAAACTGACTACAATGGCCTAGATGAAAGTTTCCCCAGTGAGAAAATAATGTATCAGGAAAGGGACAAATAATCAGGTCACTAAGCCAACTGACAGTGGGGGAAAAAACCCTGGTATCACTAGATTTCTGTAATGGTTATATGCCACAGTACAGAGAGAAAGGCCAACACTTCATCCAATTATTTAAATGAACCATTGCTACAGATAAGAGGCACCAACTAGCATGAAGAACACAAAGAAACAATAGCGTGGGCACAAACTTTGGCCTTATAAAAAACTTGGGAATCCTTTAACCTCTGCCTAATAATAATTCCCAATATCATAGCTATTGGTGATTTGAGAGTCTCATTTGTTAATGGAGAGAATTAAGAATCTAATTCTTTGTACCAGTGCAGAATACCCTGATCTATTCACATCACCCACTATCCAAAAAGGGGTAGATTTTTCTAGTAACAGTTGAATGATATACTATCCTGTCATTACTATCCTCAAACATCCCACAGCTTTTTATGAAATAACTAAGGGTTAAGAATAGCTGCATACAAAATTAGTGTCCTATTTGGGTTTTCCTCAGAAACAGACCCTGAAACAAAGATTCTAATACAAGTAGTTTATTTAGGAGTTGACCCCAGGAAACACTCACAGGGGAGGAAGTGATACAAGGAAAGGAAAGCAGTCAATAAAGTGTGTGTTATCAACACAGCTATTATTGTGGGTAAACTCTGGGGAACCATACAGATTGTTCCTTCGAATGACCTTCGAATGACCTTGCTCAAGGGATGAGAGAGCTGGGATACTGATATACCAACCCCAATCAATTTTTAGTTGAGAGCTACTCTCAAGAGATGGTAATCCTCTAGTTCTTCCAGCCTAGGGTAGAAAAGCCTTCCAAGGCCTCTGATAAAACCCTCAGATAACTGGCAGTTAGAAATCAGCTGGAGCACACAGAAATGATAAGGCTGAAGAATATGGGACATAACAGATGGCATTAGCTACAAGTATTGGAACCATAGAAAAATCTTAACCCTTGCCTATTGGGGAGGGTAGCTTACACAGATTATGAAATATACATGGGATTGATACTGATAGAAGTTTGAAATTTGATGGAAACAAGGAATTCAGTTAATAAAAACACCTGGAGAGAAAGCAATGTGGACACCAGCCTTACTGTGGGCCTTGAAACTGCCCCAGGAATCTGAACTAGTTGCATTAACTACTGTACCATAGAGGAGAAACAACAGACCACAGTGGGGACCTTTTACAGTAATTGAGGAATAAAAGCATTTTATTTTGGTGACAGTAATTTCAACAGTTGGGTAGAGGCTGTTCAAACCAAACACCCAACAACTATGATAGCTGCAAAGATTCTAGTTCAATAACTGGGAAGTCTCACAATGGACCAAATTTGGAAGCTTATGTAATGTGAGAATTATGTAATCTGACAAGTATCCAGTTTTTCCATATAGCATGTCCACTCATAGGCCAAGAGGTCAGGCAGCCAGGCAACAAGAAGGAACTGTCCCACAAACATCAAGATGCAAATGGCTATGATAAAAATGAAATTATTGAGCTCACCACCTTCTTTTGATTCTAAAGAAATTAGGGCCTGAGTATCCAGTGGATCACCAAAGACAGATGCTTTATGAGGGCCTCTTTGGGAGCCAAAGGGTTGCTGGAAAACCTATTCACCTCATCTTCTATAGAGAGAGGCCTTGAGTGAAGAAAGCCATGTAGTGTCCCTGTTCTTCTACTCACTTCTCTCCTTGCATGTTCTCCAAACAAGGAATCAGATTGGGTCAAATTCTAATATAATCAATTAGACCATTTTTGCTGGTGCGCTAGATCACTGTGAATTTAGAAGATTGCATTCATGGATACAGCATTCTCTTCTGTTTCCTCTGACCTCTAAGCAGTAGACATAATAAACTGATTATCCTTTTTTTCCCCAACATGGCTGTAGGTCTAGGGTTATTACTCCCATCAGTTTAGGCCTCTTGTTTAAAATGGAATTTATTTATTGGGACTTTTAAATTCTCTATGACACTTTCTTTGTAGAAAAATGACAATAGGATGTTTCCCATAAAGACTTGGGACATTTTATATTCCCAATATTGTATTATTTGGACTGTGCTGTCATCTGGTGTTCATTGTACGAGTTTCTTTGGTAGGCTGTGTTCAACAAAGTTGCTGTACATAATCTAAGATTAAGGGATAGAATAGGTGGTGAATTTTTCACTAAATATTTAGTGTGGCCCTTACATTAATATCCTGAATACGTTTCACAGATTTCTGAGGATGACATCAGAGGCATTCAATGAACATTTTAGAGAGCTGACTTTCACATCTCTTTGATCCCAGAAAGGTTCATAACAGCCATGATATGAATCAAGGAAATGGCCCATGAAAAGGCTAGAAGAACTTACCTGAAGATTTTCTCCCCTAAAGTAGACTGTCACATATAGGTTAGCTATTAACTCTTTGGGTTAACAGAGAAAGAACAAGAAGTAGAGATTGTTAAACTTCCATGAAAGAACTTCAAAGACACTAATTGTACCTACCCCTCCTTCCATCTTCATTCCTAGGAAATGCTAAAAGGAACCTTCATACACTGCTAATGGGAATGTAAATTGGTACAACCATTATGAAAAACAGTATGGAGTTTCCTCAAAAAATTAAGAATAGAGCTACCATACCAAGAGGGACTGAGCAATCCCTCTTCTGGGTATCTACCGCAAAATAATGAAAAACATTCATTCATAAAGATATATGTCCCCTTATGTTCACTGCTGCCCTATACATGGTAGGCAAGACATGGAAACAACATAAGTGTTCAATGGATGGCTGAATAAAGGTGTGGTACATATATACAATGGAATACTACTCAGCTGTAAGAATCAATGAAATGTTCTCATTTGTGACAACATGAATGGATCTTGAGAGTGTATTATGCCAAGTGAAGTAAGTCAGACAAAAAGAGACAAGAACCATACAATTTCAGTCATATGTAGGATATAAAATAGCAACGAACAAAACAAATTCATAAACAGATGCCAGAAGGATAATTACCAGAGGAGAAGAGGGTAGAGGGGAGGATGAAGAGGGAAAAAGAGATCAAATATATATGATGACAAAGGGAGACTAGACTTTGGATGGTGAGCATACAATGCAATATACAGATCAAGTGTTATAAAAGTGTACACTTGAAACGTATATAATGTTATTAACCAATGTCACCCAATACATTTAATAAAAAAATTTTAAATATAAAAACCTTTAAAAAAGAAAAAAGGAAATGTTGAACTGAATGATCAGAGTCCAGGACCCTCACTGAGCTGTTTGCAGTGCATGGAACTTGGGATTATCAGTAAGACCTTCTCAGGTTTTAATTATCTCCCATTCAAGTGACTGTAACTTTTGATCTCATTAGAGTGGAAAATTCTAAAATTTTATGTTGAGTTAAGGAGCTCTGAATTGAAGTTTAGAGCCACAAGATGAGCTACTAAAGTATCACTTTGCTTACCTTTGCCTCCTTTGCAGGCCTTACAGAAAGGACAAGGATGAATTTGGGTATCTCTGAGTGCCCTGATCTAATATTATCCTAATGTCATCTCTTACTAGCATCTCAACAAAGTACAGCAGATGACAGTCTAAGTCTTAATAGTGAAAATAGTAATAGGAATCCAATCAAAAACATAACAGTAAGAAATATGTAATTAGCCCATGAATAAAAACTTGGAAGACTCCAGTAAACAGTGGGTTATCATTCTAGATCTATTCCTATGTTGCAGGACCCCTATGAGAAGACCAAGGATGTTAAAGATGCTGACTTGCACTCAGAGATACCCAAGATTTGCCAGTGGTACACCAAATAGAATTTGATAAGAAATGCAAAAGATCTTGGTAGAGGGAGAGAGCAACTCTTTAATGGTTCAAACCTTGTTTTGATAACTAATACCACTGTCCTGTGTTCCCAGATTTTCTCATTTATTGTGTGTTTCACACTAGATTCTGATCCATTTTATCTGTTCCCTCATAAACTGACTTTGATTATGGTTAATTGCACACTAATTGTATAACAGACTCAGGTTCTTTCCTGAACAGACAGCCTCTGTAGCAGACAATAATGTAAAACATTCTGTTTGTTTTCCTACATTTGCCAGCCCTCTTGCAAATAAACAGAACAATGTGACTAGCTCTGGACAATGAAATATTAGTAGACATGACATGTATCACTTCTGGGCTGAGGCAATGAAGTGCCTACATGAGATTCTCCAACCTTTCTTTTTTTCCTACAGCAGCAGAACAGATCACATGTCCCAAGAGATGTAGCTATAAAACAGTAGAGCCTCAGCCTGAAACCTTGAGTGATTGTATCAAGTATATCCTCTCCCAGCCTCACATCCCTCTCATCTGCGATGAGATCTGTCATGTGAGCAAGAAATAAACTCCTGGTATGTGTAACTCCTGACACTTTGAGATTGTTATCTGAGCATAAGTGTATTCCTGTAGAAGATAACCCCCATTTCTTTTGTATACATAGTGCTTATTTCATACTCTTAGTTGTTTATTTAGTTGTTTATAAATCTACATGTTACACCCAGACTCCTCTGAATTGACCGAAGGTCATGCACAAGTCAGCAAGCAAAGCTTTAACTTTCAACCAAATACATAGTAATGAGCAATACAATTCAGTAAACACAACTATTTTCTACTGTACAAAAAAAAACCCAGGAAATAATTAAATTTCTTATAGACATTTCTTTATTATATTTCCCACTTGAATATTTAGAGAATAATTTAAATGTAATTCATACTGACAGCAAGCACAGTATCAAATATTGGTTTTTTAATATTTTCTGTTCTCACCCTTTATTCTTTTAGAAAAAAAAATATTTAGATGACCTTAAAGAAACAATTATTATGCTAATCAGTATGCAGTAATACAAGAAGCCCATACTCAATAGGAAAGAAAGCAACAAAGAAGTGAAAAAGTCTTTCTCCTCAAATCATTTTAATTCATTTTTCCACAGCCATATAAATTTAAAGTATGAAACAACAATAATACAGCTATAGAATCTAGGTTCTCTTTCAAAGCAGCGGCATATAAAACATAGAAAAGCTAAAACCTCAGCACAAGCTTCAAAAGAACAAGGACTGAGAGGATTTTGATGAAGACATGAAATGCACAAAATACAGTACACAAAAATACTAGAATGCATAAAATATAAAGCTACACATTTCCAGTAGAAAGCATTGTAAAATATATAAAATATGCAAGAAATCAAAACCAAAAAGATTTCTGAGTACCATGAATACACTGGAACTGGCAATTAGCATTTGAAGATGGGAACAAGAAAATAGCAGTTTCCCATTTAAAACTTTATTTCTAGGCTTTAGGATTTCACCTTCTTGACATCCTTCTTTCCAGAGCTCTCAGTAGCTGACTCTGCTTTTCTTTTCTGTGACTAAAATGGAAACAGATTTAATGTTCTGCTCCAATATGCACATTTTTAAATGGCCCAACAATGTTAAATCTAGGATGTAAATGCATTAAAAAAAAATTTTAACATGAATATTCACTTAAATGTTATACTCACAGTTAATGTTCTATTTAGCCCAACAAACTATATAACCCAATGTAAAATAACCTTCAAAGATGTTTCTTTTTAAGAAAAGACAAAATATGCATCAAAAATAGTCATCAAGTGTCTACTTTCACATACTACTATAAAGGTACTCTTATCTTAAAGAACTACTTAATACTTAAAATTTTCTGAGGAAAATGTTATTTATGAATGTATTATTTTTTCAAACTATATGATAGATTTTAAAATACCACATTTCATATATTCTATGATGCACATTTCTTTCCCACATGAGCATCTCTGAAATCAAGATGCATCTTAAAGTTGATCACAAGTTATAGTTATTTAGCAACCTTTTTTTCTCAACAGTACATACGCTGTGTCTTACAGTGGAAGGCATCTCAGACTTGATGAACTATGGTAGTTTACATAATTACACTCGAATAACATATATTAAAGACTATTTTAAATTGTAGCTATGCAAGGCAACCTGTCTGGATTAAAACCAAATCATCTTATTATTCAACAGTTAACTTATTAGCAAGTAAACCAAGTAGAGCTCTGCTGTCTGCTCAACGTTCTCACTTGCATTCATAGTTCCACAAAGATCAGAAAATCTATTTGGTCAAATCAGAACTCCTGTTTCAAATTCAGCCTCATCCCATCCCATCCCAATCCTTTCCCTTACTCCCCAAGACAACTCCATTCTCAATTTGAAGAATTTACTTGCATTATACTTTTGCTTAAAGTCATGAAGAATTTTTTAAAATACTGAGCCCTGTTACTAGGGAGTTCCTAACTATATATATATATATATATATATATATATATATATATATATATATATATATATGGAATATATATATATATATATATATATATTCTGTAAACAAATAGGAAACAAGTGGTCGCAGTGTGATTTTTTTCTGTCAAAAACAAATGAGCAGTTTATAAAAAATTTTTATAATAGGTATCACTATGGTATTAAACATAATATAGGCATTTTAATTATGTAAAAAAATGTGATCTACCTAAAAGTTAGGAAAATGCTGAAATTTTTACCATTGGAATTTTAGTTGCCCGTTTCTTCTTTTCCGCTCTCTCTCTTTCTTCAATTTCCATATTTTCTTTCTCAATCAATGAAATCAGAGTATTACAGCGTCTCTGGAATTCCTAAACCAAATAATAAAAGAGATTAATTTCTGTAACCCAGAAATAATCTTTAAAGAGTGATTATTTAATTGTATCATTTCTGTGGTACATAATTTCTAAAGTTGGTGTTCTTTAGAGCAATATTCATACAGGATATTAATAGACTCCATCAAAAATATGGGGAGGGGGAAAATGTCATTTGATATGTAAATGGATAAACAAACTGTGGTACATCCATACCATGAAATACTACTCAGCAATAAAAAGGAAAAGAACTCTTGGTACACAGAAAAATCTAGATGAATCACAAGGGAATTATGCTGAATGAAAAAATCCAATCTTACATACTACATTATTCCACTTATATGACATTCTTGAAATGATAAAGTCTAGAAATGGAGAATATATCAATGGTTGCCAGGGTTAGGGAAAGTGGGGGAGAGTGGGTGTGGCTATAAAGACCTAGCACAAGGGAGTCTCGTGGCAGTGCTGGTTACATGAATCTACATGTGATAAAACTGCAATGATCTACACAAACACAAATGTATGTATAACCAATGAAATATGAATAATCTCTATGACTATACTAATATCAATTTGCTGGTCATGATATTGTACTACAGTTATGCAAGATGTAATCAGGGAAAACTGGGTGAAGGGTGCATAGGACATCTCTGTACCTTTCTTTAAAACTTCTGTGAATCTATAAATATTTTAAAATAAAAAGTTAAGAAAAGTAACGTAAAAAGGGGGGATGTCCTATTGCCAAAATAAGTTTTGGAAGTACTCAGTTTACAAAAGTGAAACAAATTCCTTTACTACAGGGCTCCTCAGATACTTCAGTCCTGATGATCATTGTGAACCACTAGGTGAGAGAAGCAGAATGCAAGCAGTCCCCAAAGCTATTCAACCAAATAACTCTCTTCTCAGGGTACATCTTGTGAGATCAGAGTTCCGAAGAGCACATCTCAGGAAACACTGCTGAATATGTTAATTTGGAGCAAACAATAGCTGAAAATATTCTGCATTAATCTTGCTACTACCTATATTTCACTGCCAGCAAACCAATATATCCAACTATAAACAATTTTTATTAATTAATGGTGAGCATTAAAAATTCATTAATATGGACACTCATAATCTGTATACTTTTCTGTATTTTAAAGGTAAGTAATAGTTTAATATCAAAGGATAAATAATATTTTTAAATGATTCCTTTTCTATATAAGCAAAAGTGTCCATTAAAATACAAAGTAACTAAACATGCAAATGAAAATGTAGGTTTATTGACAATTAAAAATCCCAACCAAAAAAAATGGTCTAAGTTCAAGAATAGAAACCTCATTTAAAAAGTCCAAATATTTAAAATTTCACTCAAACTAATGATCAAAGAAATGCAAAGTAAAAAATGTCATCTTTATCAAATTAGCAATGATATGCACATGCATACTTCTGTGGTATGTGTATCCAGTATTTGCAGTAAGATGGTGAAATGACAAGTCTCATTCACGGATAATAGGATGCCAATGTTATGGACTGAATTGTGTCCCCTCAAAATTCATATGATGAAGACTTCACACCCCCACAAATGTGACTTGTCTGGAGATAAATCCTTTAAGGAGCAAATTAAGGTTAAATGAGGTCATAAGGGTGAGGCTTTAATCTGATAGGACTTGTGTTCTTATAAGAGGAAGAGACACCCAGAGACATCAATCTCTCTACACTCACAAGACAAAGGACCATGTAGGGACATAATGATAAGGTGCCATCTACAGGCCAGGGAGAAACCAACCAGAAACCAAACCTGCTATAGCACCTTGATCTTGGTCTTACAGTCTCCAAAACTGTGAGAAATATGTGTTTAAGCCACCTGCAGACTAATATGCTACTTTTCTAGAAAGCAATTTGAGAATATCAATGAAGCATCTTAAAAATTACATACCCTTTGAACTAACAATTCCACTCAGAAACTTTATGTAAGGAAATAAGGGATGTATACCAAGATTTACAAAAAATATTTAATGCCATTTTTTTTAGCAGGAAAATTATGAGGACTAAATTTTTAGTAATTCGGAAATGAAATACACAAACACCTCTTATTATATATGTATATACAGAGAATACTACATTATTCTACATATAATACTACTACATATAATAATACTATATTAACTACAACATTACTAGTGGTTAACAGCAGGTATCTCTGAGAGTAGAACCAATGGTAACTTATATTTTCTTCTTTATATTAGCCTGCATTTTCCAAATTTTCTGCAATAAACATTTATGTGTAGGGCATTCTGTAACTTTTTTAAAAATGGTGAATTTTTTTTAAAGTTTATCATTCAAAATAAATGCCAGAAAAGTGGCATACAACACAGGAAATGTTACATACAGAAATATTATCAACTATCCAATCATTTTCTATACTCTAAAATTCATGCCCAAAAGGAGGCAGAAAACCAAAGACAATCTAGCCAGAAAAAAAATCCTCATTAATAAGTTATTATTTAACTATTACAAATACCCTTACCAAACACTGGTACATTAAAGTTTCTTACGCATATTCAATTACCCAAGGTTAAACAATTTAGGAAAACTAACACTGGAATTTTCATTACTTACAAAAACAATATTGGTATCTTTAATATTCTCTAAAGCTTCATTCAATAACACACAAATTAAAAAGTATGTTATTCAATTTATTTATTATTATAGAAAGGGCTAAGTTGACCCTAATGAAATTTGAATATTGGTTTCTAGGGAGACTAGATAAGAGTCTTGAAGCTGATTCTTGAATCATCATGCTATACTTTCTGGCTATTATTTTTCTTAATAAGTTATAGTTGCCTCCGACTGCAGGTATCTTTAGATATACATTCATGGTTCATACAAGTGATTCAGGGAAAAAACAACTAGTACTTTTGAGAGTCTCATATGCAGAGAAGTGGAATATCTCAAAATGATTATATACAGACAGTATAATAAGTGCTTACCTTCCATTCCTTTTAATCTGTCACTAACTACTCCAGGCATAGAAAAATAATCTAACTCACTAGAGAAAAGCACCAAGGAACTGGAGACTATCAATGTTACTTTACTGCCACAGGTGATGGCACTTTCTGTAGAGATATCAATCTCACTTTTTATCCACATGCTTAAAGACTGCCTAACTAAACGGAAGGTATCATAAACAGAACATTAGCTAAAACCAGAAATTACAAGGAGAAAGGCTAGATTACCAATAAACAGTGATGTACTTTTTGAGTAAGTGACTATGAAATGACTATGAGAAATTTCATGATGTCAAAAACACTTTCAACTTATATGATTTTTCCTTTCACATAACTATTCTCCTAGATTCTTATACCTACTTATCTTCTTCCTATTTTCCTGAGGTAACAGGGAGTGGTTCATATGGTCTCAAATTGTTTCTATAATTCTGTAGTCTAATAATCTCTTTCACTCACCATTTCCCCATGCTGAATTTAGGAATGAAGTTAGAGAGAGAAACATAGCACACAAGAGGAATAGAGGAGATGTGAAAACAACAAAGACAACAGGAAAATAACAAATAGAAAGTTGTTCTGCAATGTTAATAGCTGTGGCAAAAGAAAAAGTATTTTGTGTTCACGCATGTGTGGAAATGCTGGATTTTTTAAAAGTTAAACAAATTTCTTCATGGCAGGGCTTCTCAGAGCTTTTCACATTCTAATGTAGATTGGAAATATCCAGGGCAGGATTCATTTATCATATTTCCCAAACCTATTTGAACACAGAACTCTTGTTCTGTATATTGTTTGCTTATCCTAGTACAATGTTTGGTAGAAACCAACTGGGGAAATGCTCTGCAGGGTAAGAATGATGGATAATGCTAAGTTTGGATCAACGTACAAAAAAAAAAACCTAGAAACTGAGAACAAAGAACTAAGGAATTTTGCATAATTGACAACATGGTTTCATTGATTTTTGAGCAGGAGAAAGAGTAATATAATCAAAGTGTACTTTTGTACTTAGAAATCTTCCCTTAATACAGATTCTCAACAGTGAGAGTTCATAAAATTATAGACTCTTAAAGATTAGAAAGGATCTTCAAAAATCATTCAAGTTGATGCTTGAATCCCTTTTACTAGGTCCTTGCTAATTGGTAGTCCGGCATGTCTAAATTCTTTCAATGATGGGGAGCTCTCTACTTCCCAAGGCTGTCTATTCCACCTTTGAACAAGTTAAAAATGTTCCCTTATGCAAAGTTACACTTTGCTACCTTCTAGATTCCAGCAGTCAGTTCTAGGTCTAACTTTTATTGTTATAGAAAACCGATTCTTCTTCTGTATGACAATACCTCAAATATTACAAAGCGGCTACCATGCTTCCATCACAATCAACAGGGGACACCCCAAACACCCATCATTTAGATGAAATAGTCTCTCCCTTTACCAATCATTCATTTATCACTTTTCTTAAAAGACTGTTTAACACTTGGTTATATAATTTCTTTCCACCTTTCTTACACATTCTTTTAAACCAAGGGTGTCAGCACATCTTTTCTGTGAAGAACCAGACAGTAAATGATTTTAGCTTTCCAGACCACATGGTCTCCATTAAAACTACTCAGCTCTGCTCTTGTAGTATGAAAGCAGCTGTATACAATATATAAATAAGTGAGTATGGCTGTGTTCCAATAAAACCTTACTTCAAGATACTAAAATCTAAATTTTGTAAAATAATTTTCACATCATAAAAGTTTTCTTTTGATTTTCTTTCAAACAGTTGAAAAAATAAATACTATTCTTGGCTTGCAAACCATCCAAAAATAGGTGTCAGGCTGCAATTTGCCAATCCATTTTAAACTACAGACTTTAGATTTACTTCAAACTAATTATACTGCCTTGGTTTTCCATTCCTTTTTAATGGTTTATGATTCTACTCACTGCAAAGTTACTCAAGTTTCAACTTTTCAATACTAAGATTATACACACACACACACACACACACACACACACGCACACACACACACACACATACATACACACACCTTTATGTAATAAATGATAGAATGTTCGCAATGAGTGGCACTGCCCCATAGTGTGTGGTAAACATCAATCATGCCAGGCACAAAAATTCAAGTATCTTTTGCCCCAATACTCAGCTTCAAAGCATCAAGTCAAAAGGCACAAAAAGCATCAATATACTTGAAATGACTTATTAAAAGAGATTAAAGAGGCTCAACATCACAATTTTTATGCACTAAAATCCCAGACACTAAGCCTACCTAAGTCTGAATGACAGAAGGTCCATGCCCATAACAGCTGAAAGTCAAAAACAAGTGAATGATAATAAGCAAAAAATAAATAAGCAAACTGCATTCCACATTTGTATCTCTTAACTTTTTAGGTAGTTCTATACAATGAGAATTTTCTTCTACAGTTCTAAGTAAAACAAAATGGGTATTTTTTTCACATTTGCTGTTTTATAAACTCCCTATACTTTACCTCCAGAATCAATACTTTCAACTATACATTGCATGGTATATTTCCCCAGTTCTTTGTCACCTTGGAACCTCTATCATACTAACAAAAAGCAATGGCATTCTATAATAGAATCTCAGGGTTCAAGCACACCAGCAGCTAAATGGGGGTTAATAATCTAATAAATATACACATTTCTTAAACAGGTATCAAATGTTATGAAGCCTTTACTTAATCGCTTCTGCTTAAACAGCATTATTTATAAAATGTTATGCCACCTACTTACAAGATAATACATAAGTATAAATACATAAAACAAACTTATGTTAATGCATTTATTGTATTTCAGATTGTTAGAACAATTCCGTCTTAAATCAAACAACACTGTTACTAATAAAACACATGATATTTACAACTGCCTACTCAAACTTATTTTAATAAATAAAAGCTGCTGGGATGATAGCCAAATAAAGTCTAGCATTAGAAAAAAGTAGATGAAAAGGAAAGAAAAGAACTCAAATCCATTGGCATATTTCTTCACATTCATTCTATCCAAATCTGATCAAACTGTGGGAGTCTATGAGATAGCAGCAAACTGAAGTACAAAAGATCCATGCTCATTTATTCACTGAATGCCACTTTGTGCAAGGTGCTATGCTGATCCCTTTAGAAATAACCAACTGCATTTGAAGGTTAAGAGAGCAATATTTTTTTAAAGACTCTGGGGTAGACTAGACAAAGGAAGACAAAAAAAACGATGAGGTATAAATTTGAGAATCATCAGTCTATAGTTGGTAGCTGAGGTAGATAGATGTTTGCCCACTTCCACAGAACAGTAGTTCTGAAATGTATATCCGATTGTGTCACTGACCTGTTAAAATCTTTCAATGACTCCCCACTTCCAATAGATTAATGAGCAAGTGAGATTTTACCACAGCAGACAGGGCCCTTTGTAATTTGGCTGCCAGCTATTTCTTCATCTCCCAGAACTTTCCTACTCACACCCTACCATACCAACTTACTTGGCAGTTTTTGAATATGCTGTGCTTGTTTACATCTTTGTACATGTTGTTTCCACAACCCAGAATATAGTTCCATGGCAAATTCCTAGTTTTTTAAAACTTGGTTCTAAGAAGGACCTCTTCTGTGAAGCCATTCCTCTGATCGAACTCCCAAAGCAAAGTTAAACACTACCTTCTCTCTGTATATATCTCATATAGGACCTCTTCAAAATTAAGGCTGAAAAGAAACATTTCCATATTTTAAGTGCATGAGTTAATACATCCCTATGAGCATAAATATTTAACATTTTAATAATTCTACAAGTCAAGAAGAACCCATCAATATGTTTCAGTTTACCAGTTTTATCAATAATGTATTTATTCATATTTCTCACATTAACAATGTAATGTTCTAAAATTTCAATGTTGGTTGTTATCATACAATTAAGACATATAAAAAATTATGAGTGGCTTTCTTTATGAAATTTTCTAGACCGTGCTTCATAAGCAACAAACAAAAGTATTATTGTGACTACAGAATAAGTTGGAAATTTTTGAATTTGACTTTCACTTTTCTAAAGTATCTAAAGAAAATCCTTCTCTGTGAGCAACGAATAACCTAATTAACATTTACTATCACTGATAAACCTATAAAAAGGGAAGCAAGCTAATTTCTAAGAAAAATATTTTTCTCCTACAATTCTAATTAATTTCATTTTCTTAATTTAAAATAACATTTCATTAAAAATAAAATTGATTTGAAAACAAACAGTAATAACTTGAATTTTTTACTACACAATATACAACAGAGTGATCTCTGAGATGCTAATCAGAAAAAAAATCATTTAAACTACTGCAAAAGGCAGGCTAATTACAGTAATTAATTACTAATACTTTAATTCAAATCCAAGGAACATGGCCACAGGCAATGTGCATAGTGCATACAGCTTCTTGAGCTGACTAGAAAAGAAAAAAGCTCCCCAAAAATTAAGATGTAAGAATTTTTTTACTAAAATTAAGAGGCACAGCAATCCTGCAAAGGATGCAATAAATGGTTACATCAAGAAATGTTCTTTAATATGAATGTAATTAATGCCACTAAATCATACATTTAAAATGGTTAAAATGGCAAAGATTATGTTATACATATACTTATCACAATAAAAATCAAAAATTTTAAAAAATAAGAAATGTTATCTCAGAGAGTTAAATTCTGCTTTTTCTACTTTAGGTGTTTAAAAAGACCTAAGCAGGCCCCAAGAATTACTGATTAAGCTTGTCTTTTCCCAGTAAACTGACTAATAAGCTAGATCTTTTGGATCGCTAAGATTCTTCTCAAATCTCCCAGTCACATTAGTCTATCATTAAGTGAACAGAAATAATACCCTGACAGCCATTCCCTAAAAGGAATGGCAACAAAATTAATGAGATAATGTTAGTAAACAGATTGGCAAACATTATAAAAAAGGTACTATAAAGTACAAAGTATTATCATTTCCTCTTTAGTCATTTGGTAAAAGTCCTTTTCATTCTGATAGTTTTTGAATGTCCTAAGACTAAGACCCCATTTTAAGATATTTTTCTTAGAAGGAAAACAATAGGGCTATTCATATGCTCTGAGCTTAAAAATCTAAATTGATCATATCCTTCCTACTTGTTCATGTAGTTCAATAGAGACTGATTACTTAAAGACCACATAAGTTATCAGAGAAAGAAATCACAATCTTTTTGCACAGATAAATGAAACTAAAACTCATTTTTATTCTGTATATCAAGAATTTTTAAATGGAGAAGAACTTCAAAGAAATCTTCAACCTTCAGCTGCAGGCTTTCAAAGTGAGGCATATTTAGAAGTAGAGGTTCATGCCTTTAAGCACTTTAAGCTTGTTAATTTAAGTCAGAAGCCATGAATTCAGTACTTCGAGGTCTCAGAATGAAATATAACTACCATGGTTTCTACTTTTTTTTTCTATTTCACACTATCGTTGTCTCTGGGAAAGAGAGTCATCTTTAAACAAGATTATGTTTTTAAAGATAGCTTCTTAAGTAAGCTAAGTTTAAACATTAATACAATTTTAATTGGAACACAGTGACACTGGCATAATGAATGAAATTACATACTCTGTATTTATAAGATGGGATTTTTTTCAGTGAAACAAATTATTTTAATTTTTGAAATCACATCTGCATCTTTCAAGAGGGAAATTTTTCTTCCTAGATTGTGACTGTGATTCACTATATAAGAATAATTATTTAAAATGAGGGGGCAAAGAGATCATCTAGGAATACCAATAATATATTTCTTTAATTCTCTAATGATTGATATTATTATAAAATATTCCAAAAATATGGTCTAAATATATGCATATTTCAAAATATACTACCTGTACTCTAAATCGAGAAATATTAGCAGAACTTATCCATTAACCAGAAGAAAAATAAAAACAATATAAAAAAGATAACAAACAGAAAGCTAAAAGCTTTGGATTAAAATATTTAAATATGAAATAAACTATTATATATTTTTAAAGATTCTTTAGAAATCAAATTCTACTTTTTAGAAGGTAATTAAGAGCAGAGACGTAACCATTTGCAATAAACAAAATGGTTTCATTTTGTAATCATCTATATAGTTAAGATATGCTCTTTGGAAAATACACCTTAGAGATTTAAATCTCTTGGTAAAGAAAGACATAAATGTTTTGTAGAAAGAAGATAGTAGGAAAAAAAAAAGATTCTTTACCAGGGAGTCCAGAGATATCTAGTGGTTATATACTTGTTTTTTCTCTTGGAAAATGAAATAAGGTCATATAGTTCTACAGTCATGTTCATATTACAAATAAGATTTTCCTTGCATTTTTTAATCTGTTTCATTGTACTGCTTTTGGTTCCAGAAACTGAGAATGGCATTAAACTCTCAAGTTTTTAAAAAGTTAGTAAAATATCACTGAAATAATCCTCGAAATTCAGCAAATGTTCCATCACATAAAAGAACGGGTATGATCTAAAACATGATTCACAAAAAAAGGCAAGTAGGCACTGTTTATGCTATGCTAAATGAGATCATGATACACATAAAACTCCAAATGCCTAAAATTTTTAAATACAAGCAGTACAAACTTCCAATTAAAAAATAAATAAGGCATGGAGATGTAATGTATATAGCATGGTGACTATAGTCAATAATATTGTAGTGCATACTTAAAAGTTGCCAAGAGAGTAAATCCTATAGTTCTTACCACAAGAAAAAATATTTCCTTTTAACTCTATACAGTGACAGATGATAACCAGACTTATTATGGTGATCATTTTGCAGTGTATACAAATATTGAATCACTATGTTGTATACCTGAAACTAATAAGTTACATGTCAATTATAACTCAATTAAAAAAAATCACATGGCTTTTGAAAGGAGTTGTCTGCTAAACATGGTCACAGATGCACTAAGCTAGGAGGCACCTTAAAAGGCCAAGTATCTCATGGCCAAAGCCTTCAGTCATAACAGAACCTTATTTTCAAATCTAATACAAAAGCTATTTGACATTGTTCTTCAACAATCTATGTCAATGATCCAAAGAACCCTGTCAAACAACTCTTCCCTACATCCAACCTCAGCCTTTCACACTATAGATTCTTATCTTAATTCTCTCTGCTGCATCTTATTAACCCATGCATCTCTTCATATTCTTTTGAACAAGTACAGCACTTTAAATTTATTTCTATTAAACATCATGCTTTAAGATTCAACTGATCCATCAATCCAATTTCCTTTTAGATCCTGGCTTGATCCAAAGAATTTGCTAATTCTCCCAGCATCATGTATTCTATAAACTTGATGGGCACATTCTAATAAAAATCCAGGAACACAATAAATTTGTGTTAAAGTTTTAAGGAATATCTGATCTTATAAAGCATCCACCAAAATTAGAATCTTCAATATAGCAACTCAGATTTTTCTTTTCTTTTTATTCATCTTGAACTGAAACTATAAAATGAGTCAAACAAAATATTAAGCATTGCTTTGTACCCCTATGAACTTCTGGCCAAGAAAACATTTATGATAAATAGCAACTACTCAAATGTCCAATGTTTGGATTGTTAGTTTCTGGTTACTTCTAATTTTTAGGCTGTATAATCTACTTTTGTTTTAATTAACTCAGCTGACAAAAGATTGATAAGTCCAAAAATAAAAATGTGCTGCATTTATTTCAATTTCATCAGAACACTGCTAATCAGCACTAGAACTTAACAGGAACACAATTCATGTTAGAAAATAACAGAGTAAATTACATGTAGTTAAAATAAAAATATCTCTTCTACTTAATTATTCCCTGTTTCATAATATTCTTATGAAGACTTGACTTAGGCAACAAATCTGAGCAAACTGCCTAGACTCTTGATGACACTGACAATGACTGAAACTGAGGGTATTTAGGCTTTATATAAAGCAGGGATCTAACAGGCTTATATGCCACCTACTGGAAACCAAAAGAAAAGCACCTTCTTTGCAGCAGACTAAAGAGAGATCTTTATATAATAAATATTTTTTTCTGGAAAAACAGCAGAATACATTTTCATTAATGCCCAGGTGGAAAAACAGTACACTAAACACAATGAACAACTAAGGTGGCAAGGCATGTCAAAAAGAAAGGAAAGAGAAAAATCTCCAGAAAATAAGCTTATAGACATAGAAATATGCAACTTAAATGACAGAGAACTCAGGATGGTACTTCTGAAAAACCAAAGTGAATTCCGAAATGAGTCATGTCAACAATTTCAGGAATTGAAGAAACAACTAGGTGAGCTGAGCAAGGAGATGAAAAACGTCAAAAAGAACAGAATATATCTTCTGGAGACACACACACACACACACACACACACACACACTGCAAGAGTTGAAAAATGAAATAGCAACCTTGGGAAATAGAGTCGACCAATGAAGCAAAAAAAATCACTGATATTGAAGACAGAAATCTAGAACTAAATCAGCAGAAACAAGAGAGAAACTAAAGAATTACACGAACTAGCTGATACCATTAGGAGAGGAAACATAAGAATAATGGGCATTATTAAAGGCAAGGAAAAGGATCAGGAACTAGAAAGCATTTTCAGACAAATAGAAGATGAGAATTTCCCAAATCTAAAGAATGAGCTGGAGCTTGGAATTCAAGAAGTCAAGAGAACACCTAATTATCTCAACCCAAAAAGGCCTTCACCAAGACACATTGCACTAAAGATATCAAAAATCAACAATAAAGACAGAATTCTCAAGGCAGCCAGGAAAAAGAAAATGGTAACTTATAAAAGAAAATCCATTGGATTATTATCGGATTTCTCAGTGTAGACCTTACAAGCCAGAAAAGGATAGAATCAAATATTTAAAATATTAAGTGAAAGAAACTACCAGCCTAGAATAATGTATCTAGCTAAGCTCTCCTTTAGATAAGAAGGAGAAATAAAGACCTTTCCAGACATACAAAAAATGAAGGACTTCTCCACTACAAGGCCTACATTACAGGAAACACTGAAAGGGGTCAGCTCACATAAAACAAAATGGCAAAAAGAATACATAATTAGGAGTAAGGTGACTATCAGGCAAATAGAAGCAGAAGAGTGCATTCCTTACTAAGAACATAGAATTATAAGCTTAAATAATAAGAGAATTGCTATAGCAAGATAAAAATAAATGTTCAGCATACATAGGGACAAATTGAGATAACAATGACTGAAAACAGGAGTATTCAAAGATCCATATTCGCAAAGGGGAATGGAGATAAGGCACAGGTAGAAGAAAATGGAAAAAGGATCAGAGGGAAAACCCACAAAAGCCAACCAAAATAAAGAAAACAAGGAAAAGGAAGCAATGGAAATACTGTGCAACCAGAAAGCAAAGGATAAAATGGCTGTAAATAGTCCGCATATTTCAATAATAACCCTAAATATAAATAAACTGAACTCACCAATAAAAAGGCACAGAGTTGTAGAACAGATCAAAAAACAAAACCCAATTATATACTGCCTCCAGAAGACACATCTCAGCTCCAAAGACAAATAAATACTCAAAGTGAAAGGATGAAAAATGATATTTCAAGCAAATAGCATACAGAGAAAAGCAGGAGTAGAGGTACTAATATCGGATGAAAGAGACTTCAAAATAAAAAAGGGAAAAAAAGATACTGAGGAACAATTTATATTGATAAAGGGACTCATTCATCAAGAATACCTAACATTTATTAATATCTATGCTCCTAATCAGGGAGCACCAAAATAAAGCAATTACTAAAAGAACCAAAGAGAGAAATAGACCAAAACACTATCATAGTAGGAGACCTAAATACCCCACTCTCAGATATGGACAGATCATCCAAACAGAAGATCAATAAGGAAATAACATCCAAAATGATACAATATAACAACTGGACATAACTGACATATATAGTCTCACATCTCAAAACAATTGCTTATATATTCTTCTCTAGTGCACATGGAACATTCTCAAGAATTGACCACATACTGGGACACAGAGATAGCCTCAACAAATATAAGAGGGTTGAAATTATACCAAACGTATTCTCTGATAATAATGTATTGAAACTAGAGATCAACTGCAAAATGAAATTAGGAAGAACCACAAATACTTGGAGATTAAACAACATGCTGCTGAAGAATAACTGGGTCAGAAAAGAAATAAAAAGAGAGATCAAGAGATACATAGAAACAAATGATAATGATAGTACAACATATTAAAACTTTTGGGATACAGCAAAAGCAGTCATAAGAGGAAAGTTCATCTTATTACAGGCCTATCTCAAAAAACAAGAACAAGCTCAAATAAACAACCTAAAGCTTCATCTTAAAAAACTAGAAAAGGAAGAACAAATGAGGCCTACAGTCAGCAAAAGGAAAGAAATCATCAAAATTAGAGCAGAAATAAATGAAATTGAAAACAAAACAAAAAAAATAGAAAAAAAATAAACACAACATAAAGCTGGTTCTTTGAGAAGGTTAATAAAATTGACAAACCCCTGGCTAAACTCACTAAAGAAAATAGAAAAAGGACACAAATAAACAAAATCAGGAATGAAAGGGGAAATCACGACTGACATTGCAGAAATACACAGGATCATGTAAGAATACTATGAAGAAATATACAACACCAAATTTAATAACCTAGAAAAAATGGAACAGTACTTAGAAAAATATAGTCTTCCTAGACTGAATCAAGAAGATCTGAAAAATCTAAATAGACTGATTAGCAGTATGGAAATTGAAAGACTCATCAAAAACCTACCAAAAAGTAAAAGTCCAAGATCAGAAAGCTTCACCAGTGAATTCTACCAAACATACAAAGAAGATTTAATACCTATTCTCCTCAAACTCTTCCAAAGACTCAAAAAGGAGGAAATACTTCCCAACTCATTTTAAGGCCAATATTACTCTGATACCAAAAACTGCTAAAGACAACACACACACAAGAAAAAGAAAACTACAGACCAATATCTCTAATGAATACAGACACAAAAATCCTAAAGAAGATACTAGCAAACCGAAAACAGCAACATATTAAAAGGGTTTATACATCATGATCAAATAAATGGGTTTCATCCGAGAGGCAAGGGATGGTTCAACATATGCAAATCAATTAATGTGATATACCACATAAAGAAATTAATAAATAAGAATCATATGATCATATCAATAGATGCAGAAAAAGCCTTCAACAAGAATAGCATCCATGTATGATCAAAACACTTATCAAAATCGGTATAGAAGGAAAGTACCTTAACATATTAAAGGCCGTATATGACAAACCCTCAGCCAAAATTATACTTAATGGTGAAAAACTAAAAATCTTCCCTCTAAGATCAGGAACAAAGCAAGGCAGTCCACTATCACCACTGTTATTCAATATAACATTGGAGGTTCTAGCGAGTGCACTCAAGCAACAGAAAGATATAAAAGGCATCCAAATAGCAAACAAAGAAGTTAAATTGTCACTATTTGCAGATGACATGATTCCCTAAATAGAAAACCCTAAAGACTCCATAAGAACAGTACTAGAAACAATAAGCAAATACAGTAAAGTCTCTGGATACAAAATCGGTGTTCAAAAATCCATAGTATTCCTATATTATAATAATGAAATGTCAGAAAAGCAAGTGGAAAAAATAATTTATTTTGCAATTGTAACAAAAAGAATAAAATACCTAGGTATAAATTTAACAAAACATGTGAAGGTCCTATATAATGGTACCTACAAGACACTATTAAAAGAAATCAAAGAAGATACAAAGAAACAGAAAGATATTCCATATTATTGGATTGGAAGAATCAACATAATTAAAATGACCATATTACCGAAAGCATTATACAGATTTAATGTAACCATCAAAATTCCATCAGCATTTTTTAAAGAAATACAACAAAAGGTCATCAGATTTGTATGGAAGCACAAAAGACTCTGAATTGCCAAAGTCATTCTGAGAAAAAAGAACGAGGCTTGAGACATCACTCTGCCCGACTTCAAATTATAGTACAAAGCAACAGTAATCAAAATGGCATAGTATTGGCAGGAAAAAAGACACACAGACCAGTGGAACAGAATTGAGAGTTCAGAAGTAAACCCACATTTAAATGGGCAAATAATTTTTCACAAAAAAAAAGCCAAAAGCATACAATGGAGAAAAGAAAGTCTCTTCAATAAATGGTGCTGGGAAAACTGGAAAGCTACTTGCAAAAGAATGAAATTAGACTGCTGTCTATCACCACACACCAAAATTAACTCAAAATGGATTAAGGACTTGAATATAAGACCCAAAACAATAAAATGCATAGAAGAAAACAAAGAAACTAAACTCAAGGACCTTGGACTTAAAGAGAATTTTATGAATTTGTTCTCAAAGGCAAGGGAAAAGCAGAAATAAATGAATGGAACTACAACAAACCAAAAAGCACTTGCTCAGCAAAAGTAACCATCAACAAGGTTAAGAGCCAACCAAATGAGTGGGAAAATATATTAGCAAGCAACACTTCTGATAAGGGCCTAATATCCAAAATATACAAAGAACTCATACAACTCAATAACAACAACAACAAAAACAAATGATCCAATCAAAAAATGGGCAGAGGACTTGAACAGACACTTCTCCCTAGAGGACATACAAATGGTCATCAAACATATGAAAAGATGCTCAACATTCCTAGCTATTAGGGAAATGCATATCAAAATCACAATGAGATACCATCTCACATCTGTTAAAATAGCTATAATCAACAGAATAAATAACAAATGTTGGAGAGGATGCGAAGAAAAAGGAACCCTCATACACTGCTGGTTGGACTGCAAATTGGTACAGCCACTATGGAAAACAGTATGGAGATTCCTCAAAAAACTAAGAATGGATCTATCATATGATCCAGCAATCCCTCTACTGGGTATTTACTTGAAAGACTTGAAAACACATATCTGAAAAGATATTTACACACTGATGTTCATAGCAGCATTATTCACAGTGGCCAGGACATGAAAGAAACCAAAGTGTTCTAAGATAGAAGACTGAATTGGCTAAACGAAGCTGTGGTACATATATACAATGGAATATTACTCAGCCATAAGAAGAGATGAAATATTGCCATTTGCGACAACATGGATGGACCTTGAGATAATCATGCTAAGCAAAATAAGTCAGACAGAAAAAGTTGAAAATCACATGATATAAACCTTAAACCAAAAAATAAACAAGACAAACAAACAAACTCATGGACATGGACAATGGACTAGTGATTACCAGAAGGTAGAGGGTAGGAGAGGAGGGGGAGGTAGATGGGGTAAAGGGGATCAAAAATATATGGTAGCTGAAGGAAACTATACTTTGGGTGGTAAACATACAATAGAATATATAGATGTCTAATTATAATGTACATCTGAAAATTATATAATTGTATTAACCAATGTTACTCCGATAAATTTAATTAAAACCAAAAAAAAAAGAAAAGAAAAAGAAATTTTAAAAAATCATTGTCTTTAAAAAAAATGTAGATTGAAAGAGACTAAAAGAGACTCAACAGCCAAATATAATATGTGAACCTTGACTGGACCAAGTTTAAAAAACAGCTATGAAAGATACTTTGGGGACAACTAGAAATTTTGTACATGTATATATAGATTCTATGTATATATAAGTATATGTACACATACACATGTTGGGAGACAAAGCCAATATGGTAAAATGTTAACAATTACAGAATCTAAGCAAAGGATATATTATATTTGAAATTCTTTAAACAAAAAGTTGGAAGAAATAAGTTAGAAAGTAATACATACCATGGCAGTTCTAGACTTGATAAACCAGTCAAATCTAAACTGAGGGGCATTCCGTACACACTGTCTTAATTCTTCATACACGTTTTCCCTATCAAAGCCCATTTTGTGTAACATACAAATCAAGAATCTATCTTCTTCCTCAGTATAGTTCTTTCCTTTGCTGGTACCATACTGAATACGTAACTGATGAAATGGAGCCTTGTATCTTGCAATCTGTGGATTTAAACAAAACAGTGCTTTTAACTAAATGTGCAGTAATAAATCAAAGCTAATCACCATACTAATTAAAGCAATCTAATAATAATATTTTTTGCAATTATGAAATATAGTACCTTGGCATCCAGGGCTTTCTTGATACTGATCCTTCGTTGGATTCTTGCTTCTCCTCGTTCAATTTGAGCCATAATTTTCTCAATGTCCTGTAATTCATTGCAACGTTCCCAAAATACAGCTGAAAAACAGTTATTACTTTACAATATTATCATCTTATGTAAATGAATCTAAGGAACTGTAGAATAAAGAATTAACAAGAGACAATACAGTAAAATTATACTGTTTAAAATCAAGATTCAGATTCACATGTAATATATTCAATTACTAAATATCCCTAACTTTTCAATTAAAAGATCTCAACAAGAAAGTTTTAGGTTAGTGAGTTTCCGTTCATGAAACATTACAGCATTTTTAATCACCCATCTCAAATAACTAGGATTTCAAAAGATACTACAGATACCATTTTAAGCTATGATTTTAAAATTTCGTTTGTATTTTTAAAATACAGTTGGCATACAATATTATATTAGTATTGGGTGTACAACATAGTGATTAGGTATTTATATAACTTACAAAGTGATTACACCAATAAATCTAGTACTCATAGTTATTAGAGTATTATTGACTATATTCTTTATGCTATACTTTACATCCCCACAACTATTTTGAAACTACCAATTTGTACTTCTTAATCCCTTCCTCTTTCATGCTTTTATTCAAACATGATATAGAAGGAACCGAATACATAAAGTGAAACAGGAGAGAGGTGGCCATAAAAACTTAGAGAACTTAGCTTCCTAAGCAAGCATAAACAAAATAATCAGCAACAGATTATTCAAACTTCCTACGAAGCAGCAATTTCTACTTAACTGTTGCTAAAGCTGAAGTGTTGCTTCAGCTTTAAAAACATGCACTGATCTTACAATATTTTCAATGATCTGTGGCTTGTTTTAAAAACTTACTTGAAATAGCCTTTTCTGTAAAAGCAAAACACTAAGCCACCTAAATTTTATAAGTGAGCTAAGTAATATGGCTGCATTAATATGTCACATCTTATGACTTCAGTGAAAGGCCTTTTAATGACATACTTTACATTCTCAAATTTTTCATTTTTAGAAGCTATCAAAAAAGTAATGTTAGCACTCTGGTTTTTATTATAAGCACCTGTGTTCATCTATTCATTCTCTCAGTTATTCATTCAATACAAATTTAAATGACTGCTATGTAAAAGATATTCATGAATAGCCAACTGCACACATTTCTTCTTTTATTGCAACCAACTACATAAACCCATTCCAATATCCTCACCCTCTGACAGAATCCCAATTAACCTGTCCTGAGATAGTCATCCCACCAAACCTGGTATTGAATTTGAGGGGACATCTGACATATATTTCTTAATCACTTATTTCTTGCCATTCCATATACACTCATAATATTTTGAAGGAAATTCTACTTCAGAAAATCTCTGCATATATCCTTTTGTACTCTTCATTGAAATCTTGCTGCAAAACAAATTTCTCTCTCTCATCTATTTTTCCCCTCTCTAAGCCCCCAAATTCCCTAAGCTTATGTGATAAAGCTTAATTAAGATTAATAGTAGTATTATGCTAGCATCAAGGAAAAGGAAGTTTATAAATTCGATTTATATTACACAGAATAAAAACTCAATATAATCAGCCTCTAATGTCCCTGGTAATCAACAGTAGACCCTTTCGTATTTCCAAAGAAAAAAGAAGTATCTATTCTTTAATTAAACCTGGATTTTTTCAGGCACTAGCACTACAGACAATTTAAGCTGTTCCTAGCCTTTATTAATCTTTGGTATATTTATTAGTATTGTAATGTTTCCTCCCTACTGTTTTTCATTGCAAAAAAAATGTAATTTGAGTTGTTAAGCTAAATAACCTTTGAGGGGTAAGCATAGAAACCTAAAACTACTTTGTAATATTGTTTCTGTGGGGAAAAATGAATTCTAAACAGCCAATATTCAGACTAAATTTGAGAGCTTAACTTATTTGAAAGTTTGAAACTTCCTGCTCTAGGTTGGATGTGCTGTGATTATATTAACTCCAGATGCTTCAGTAGCTACTCTAGTTCAGGTCAAGACCAAATACACAGATGAATAAGAGAAATAGATGATTCTAGCATCTACTAACAGATTTATTCAAGCAGTCTTTTTAGATCTACTCCAGGTTGTCTAGAGTTAATGGGATCCATATGGCCTGCTTGGAGTTGAAAGACACAATGAGAGTTTCTGAAGATCTAAAAGGGCCTGTTAGGAATCCTGTACTTCAAGGATGACCTATAAAGACAATAATACAATCCACTGAACCAGAAATCTCAGACTTGACTTATCCAGTAGAGTACCAAATTCTAGAGGTGGGTAAGTGGAAAACTTATTTTATACTATACATAAAAACTGTCAAGAATTAGACTTGAGCATTAAGACCTGAAATCATAAAATGTCCATCCAAGAGCCACCCTTGTTTCATCAGGGCTTTACGTGGCTCCATCAGCTAACTGATGCAGATAGTAGTAGTCACTTTGTTTTGATAAATCTTATAATCTTTTCATAGAAATATGATTATATTTTATATTTTCACACTTTGTTCATAAAAATTTAAAGGATCTCTGAATAACGGTACAATTAAATTGATACTAAAGAAATGAATAAGGTTACAAATAAAACCATGTTTGAAGTTATATACGAACCTGAATACTCCATGACCTCCTCAGGGGATTTGCCTTCCACCTCTCGAGCTATATTATCAATGTCATCTCTTCCATACTTTTCATTAGCTTTAACAAACTGGTTAAAATCACGCTTAGTCCAGTTTGTGAATCCCTGTGAAAAAGTTAAACATTATCAATCAAGGTTAAATTAGTAAGCCCACTTATTATTCTATTTTTTTCCATACAACAGTAGATTAAAACAGTTTAAAAGATTTAAAATGTTCCTCCTCATAAAATTCCAAGTTTTTTATGTTCGAATCAAAACTTGAGTGAGCATTATTTATAAAAATAACTGTTTTTCTATCATGAAGAGAATGTACTTCTCTCTAAAAACTAAAAACTGATTTATAGTTCTAAGATACTGTAGTTTTAAATTCCACATTTTATAGATGCCTACTGCATTAAAATACAAATGCATGAAAATAAAAGTACTACTATAAATGCTGAAGTCCTGATATTCCAGAACTTCAGTGTTTTTTTTTTTAGTGTATATCTTTATTATTTTTATTTTTCAATTACAATTGACAGTCAGTATTAATTTAAATTAGTTTCAGGTGAACAGCATAGTGTTTATATATTTATATAATTTAAAAGTAATCCCCCTGATTAGTCTAGTATCCACCTGACACTACACACACACACACACACACACACACACATATGTAAATGTGTGTGTGTGTGTGTGTGTGTATAAAACTGTTCCAATGTATATTAATTTAAGACAGGAATGTGGATGCATTAAATTAAAAAACATGGAGGGCAGAAAAAAATTTTTGTAGCTCTTTATATCGTTCCAAATATATAAGTGACTTTTGTTCAAAATTATATTCACAAAAAGGATTTCTATAAACAGGTTTTTATTGGGCCCACTCAATTTATTTACTAAAAGACAGACGAGTTTAACCAGTGTTTTAAAACCCTTTGGTATTATTAGCATTTCTATAAAGTCACAAGACCAAGAATTTGTTTTCCACTTCTCATGTTCCAACCCACATAAATGTGATACCTTCGACAATGCACAACTCTATCCCTAGCCTTTAGATGATAAAGATTTCAGATGACTCACATTTTGTTCCTTTGTACTGCCATGAGTTTTTAATCATGGATACATTAATTTATGACAAAGATCAGTTAATTTATGACAAAGGAGTCAAGAATATAGAATGGGAAAAGGACAGTCTCTTCCATAAATGGTGTTGGGAAAACTGGATAGTCACAAGTGAAAGAATGAAACTGGACTACTATCTTACACACAAAAATGGTCTCAAAATGAATTAGTCTTGAACGTAAGATCCAAAACTGTAAAACTCCTAGAAGAAAACAAATAGTAAGCACCATGAGATAGGTCTTGGAGATGATTTTTTTTTAATCTGACAACAAAAGCAAAAGCAACAAAAGCAAAATTAAGTGGGACTTCACCAAAATAAAAAGCTACTGCACAGCAAAGGAAACCATCAACAAAAATAAAAGGCAACCTACTAAATGGGAAAAATATTTGCAAATTATATATCTGATAAGGGGCTAATTCATACAACTCAATCGCAAAAAAAAACAATCTGATATAAAAATGGGCAGAAGATCTGAACAGACATTTTTCTAAAGAAGACATATAGATGGCCAACAGGTACATGATAGATAATGTGCTCTACATAATTAATCATCAGGGAAATGCAAATAAAAACTATAAGGAGATTATTCACACCAGTTAGAATGGCTATTATCCAAAAGACTAGAAATAACAAGTGTTATCAAGGATGTGGAGAAAAGGGAACCCTCGTGCACTGTTGGTGGAAATATAAATTGGTGCAGACACTACAAAATACAATATAGATTTTTCTCAAAATAATCCCACAATTCCATTTCCAGGTGTTTATAAAAAAAAAGAAAACAGTAATTTGAAAAGACATATGTACCCCTAAATATCTCCATTTTGTTCTTCTGGAGTTTTCTTTTATTTGAGGAATGTCTGTTTCTTCCTTTTCATTGCTTCTCTGTTTGTTTCTATGTATTAGGTAGGGTTCCTATATCTCCTCATCTTAGTTGGTGTCCTGTGGGTCCCAGTGATAGTTTCCCTGGTCACCTCAGTAGGGTACTCCAGGTGTCACTTTTATTGGATGTGTACACCTTTCTGTTGTAGTTGAGCCTTGGTTGCTGTTTGCAAGTCAACGGGAGGTATTCACCCTCAGGCTGTTTGGTTGTGAGGACTGGCCTTGACTACAGTGAAGGAGCTGTTGTGCAGGGGCTGACCCTACAGAGCAGGATTCGCTTTAGCAGGGATCTGGTGCCTACTCTGTCTTCCCTTTGTGTGTGCTGTTTGTGGAGGTGGTCTAGTGGTGCTCCAGTGTGGTCTGAAGCTGATCATAGAGTGTGTTGGTTCTGAGATCTCTCTTGAGAGGGGCATGGTTGTGGGCCAAGATCAGCTGCTGCCTGTACCCTGCCCCAGGGCCACTTGGTATGAACTATAAGGTGATATGCAGATGGTAGCCACTTGTGCTGGGCCTGGAGGTGCCTGGAAAAGGCTCAGCTACAAACAGGCCAGCTGCTGCTAGTGACAGGCTTGGGGATACTTAGCAAGAGGTACATGGCATGCTGTGGCCAGGTGGTGTTTTTTGGGGGGTTGTGAACCTTTGAGAGATTTTAGGAAAGTTCTCAGCATGAGCCAAGATAGGCTGTTTGTATAGAAAAGCCACTGGAAGCAGCTCGGGTGGGCCTACAAGTTGAGTGGCGTGGAGACTCAGGGAATCACCAGGTTAGGACTGACAGAGTTTGCCAACTCGATAGAGAATCAGATACGGTGCCCACCTGCATCTGCACCTGGATAATGGGAGGGCTCAACAAAGGAACAATGGCTTCTGCCAGCACTTCTGAGAGAAAGGTACCCATGCAGCCTTTGTCTCAAAGCCAGACAATTCATTTCCTCCCTATATGTCCCTGATGCCTTTCAAGCTACTGTTCCAGTGCTGGAACTCAGTATAATTGAGTGTGTCAGGAAGTAAGTCCATACGCAGGCCCTTTAAGAGGAACACCTGGGGTCTAGCAGCCCTCCATCTCACTCAGCAACAATCTTTGCCTCACAGGTAGAAGTCATGGGGACTTCTCTTCCCCACACTGGAACCTTGAGCTGGAGAGCCTATTGTTGGGCTGGGACCCCTAACTCCTCAGGGGATACCTATGAAGCCAAGATACCCCTCCTAAATTTTAACCACCAAACGCCAGTAGGGGACCTGCTCAATTACACATTTCTGGCCCCTCTAGCAGTATCAAGGTGACATCTTCTGTATATTCTTAGTTATAGGACTTATGTTCAGCTAGATTTCAGGTGACTCCCAGCAGTGATTGTTATTTTGTAGTTTAGTTGTAAATTTGATGTGTTCCTGGGAGGAGGCCAGCACAGCATTTACCTATTCTTCCATATTAACCATAAGCCTTCTAATTCTTCAAAACCATTAATTTTTAATTGTACAATGATCACCTTTAAAAGTTTCAGAAATTGGGGACAAAAATGGTGTAGATGACAGAAACTTTGTTCATCCCCTCTTGCAATCACACCAAAGGTGTGACAGAAACATGGAGCAAAAGCAAACAGAGTCGCCTGAGATCTAGATGAACAGAAGCTCCACAACTAGGGAGAGAAAAAAAAGACATCAACCTGCATGGTAGAAGATAGGAGGGGGCAGAGATGTGAGGCTGCCTGGTCCCAAGCAGCTAAGTGGAATAGAGGCTACAGCAATGGCAGATACCTCTTAAAGCAGCCATTTCCATGAGCATATTTTTTATGGCGATAGACTCGCTCACTGTGAGCACCAAAGCAAGGTCACCAGCTCAGGGCATAATAGGGACTTAAGAAGTAACAATGAGTTGTTAGAATGAGGGCCGGAGGCAAGATCTCTCTCTATAGGAGTTGGGGCAGTATCCATAGTTCCTCTGTTGAACTCCCCCCTCACAGTACATGAACTCAGCGCTGCCATGGTGGAGACCTCATCAAACTGGATAACAGAGGTCGCTCTTCCCAGAGGATTCCCCGAAACTCCACCACCCCCAACTCATGGCCCCACCCAAGCCACATCCAGGTGTGTCCTCAGCAAGTCAGGTGCCCCTTGTTGAGCAATGTCAAGGCACACTGGTGTCAGCTGGCCTCAGTTTCTGGTGTGCCTCTTGACACAACTGTAAGCACAGAATCTGGGGGTGCTTGCTGAATCTCAACAGGTGGCCCCAGAGGGGCAGAGGCTAAACCCTTTTCAGGATTGTGGCACTGGACACCTACTACACAAAGCTGTGCTAATATGACCAGGAGACTTAGAAGATTTGCTTAGTACATGGAAACAGACAGAGAAAGGCAGCCAAAATGGGAAGACAAAGAAGAAACCATACAAGAAAACAGAACAGAGATCCAGGAATAATGGAGTCAAGCAATCTAACAGATGCAGAGTTTAAAACACTGATTATAAAGATGCTTAATGAACTTATGGGAAGTGAAGATGAATTCAGTGAGAACTTTAAGAGATTAAAAAACATAAAAATGGAATTGGAAATTATAAAAGAGAACTAGTCAAAAATGAAGAACATAATACCTGAGATTAAGAGTACATTATAGGGAGTAAACAGAATGGATAAAGAAGAGTATCAAACCACCGATATAGAGGATGGGGAAGCCAAAGATTCAATTGGAATGGCAACAAAAATGAAGCCAAGACTATAATAATAATTTAAGGAGCCAATGGGACACAATTAAATGTAAAAATATCCATGTCATAGTGGTACCTGAAGGAAAACAAGACATTGAAGAGCTATTTAAAGAAAGAATGATGGAAAACTTCCCTAACCTGGTGAAGTGCAGAGTCCCAAGAAAGGGGACTGCAAAGACGCCCAAAGATACATCGTAATTAAAATGTCAAAGGTAAAAGACAGAGAATCTTAAAAGTATCAAGAGAAAAGCAGTTAGTTACCTATACGAGAGCACCCATAAGACCAGCAGCCAATTTCTCAAAAGAAACTATGCAGGACAGAAGGGCTTGGCACAAAATATTCAATGTCATGAAAACCCAGGATCTACAACTAAGAATATTTTATCCAGCAAAGCTATCATTTAGAGTCCAAGGACAGAAAAGAGCTTCCCAGACAAAAATAAGTTAAAGAAATTTATCGACACCAAGACAGTATTACAGGAAATGCTGGAGGGACTTCTTTAAAAAGAAAAAAACATGTATCGAAACATGAATAAAGAATGGTAATAACTACATTCTTATCAACAAGTACCTCAAATGGAAAAGAATTAAGTGCTCCAGCCAAAATATAGAGTGGCTGAATGGATAAGAAAACAAGACCCCTATAAATGCTGCCTACAAGAGACTCACTTCAGATAAAAGATACACAGAGACTAAAAGGAAGTCGATGGAACAAGATATTTTCTTGATGGACCTAGAGGATATTGTGCTGAATGAAATGGGTTGGATAGAGAAAGATAAATATCACATGATTTCACATACTTGTGGAATCTAAAGAACAAAAGAAACAATAACAACAAAAGCAGAAATAAACTCAGATGCAGAGAATATTTTGAGGGCTACTAGATGAGAGGAGGGTTGTGAGGACAGTGAAAATGGCAAAGGGTTTAAGAAGTACATATGGATAGTTGCAGAACAGATGTGGAGATGTAGAATGTAGCATGGGGAAGATGGTTAATAATGTAATAAATATGTAAGGGGGAAGAGTGGCACTAGATTTAGTGGGGTAATCACTTTGTGGGTTATGTGGATCTCTGATCACTATGCTATGCAACTGAAACTGGTATATTATTACATGCTAACTATAATTTAGATAAACTCATTGAATTGTACAATGTAAATATAAGCAACTAACCGTCAATTACATTTTAATAAAGCTGGAAAAAATTAAGAAAAAGTTTTTCAGAAATCTCTCATCATTTGGTGTATTAAAGTTCTTCCCAAGAAAGTATGAAAGGCATTTTAAAAATTATGAAATTATTCCATAAATAATTAATTTCAAAAGTAATTTCAGAGGATAGTTCGCATCACTCAACAAAGTATATTTAAATTTTCAAGAATATGCTAGTAATTATTGCGTATCAGCATTCATATATAGATTAATTGGCCTAATTACAATTGATAAAATACATGTCTTTTTAATAATGGACATCTATACTTTACATTTTTTATTTCCAAAAGGGTGTATTCTGTGAAAGGAATAAAAAAATAGTGATATTTGGTCTAAACATATACAAAATAGCCCTGGGTTTTATTAGTGTGTCCAGTCAGGGTATTGAGCCCACACAATAAAAATTAAGTGATATATTTTTTTTACTATTGGTTGACTAGAAGTATTTCAGCCATTTTAAATATTTTACTTGTGTGAGGAGTTTTTCCTTTTCTTCAGTCTCTTCTGGTGTAAGAGGTTCAGCTCCATCAATCTTTTTTTGCTCCTCTCTTTGAGCCACAGCTTGATTTGGGATATCAGGGTTCCTTGGGACCTATAAATCAAAAGATGAGTTATGAGTAAACTGTTGAGAAAAATTAAGAGTATATATACATGTATTAATTTTTAAAGTTATTTCAACAGTAAACACCTTAAAGTCATACCAGAATGACACATGATCCTCTCCACATTCCTACTTCCATGATATTACCAAAATAAAGAAATTAAGTGTGCCACATGGTATTTGAGAGTTAAAATAAATTGCTAAGTGCCACACTATATTCTACATTTAATTATACTGTGGAACAAAATATATCCTTATAATATTGTAATACATGGTAATAACAGTAATATCATCATACCCAGCACCAACATTATACAATAAAATATCAAGCCGAGAAGAAACAAAAAGTTTGGCAGTATAAAAAGGACCCATATTCGCCCATCAATATAGACTAGGGTAGAGAAGTACACCTGAAAATTATATCCAACATTCTGATCAGTTTATAGTGCAAAAAGAAAGGAGTGTTTTTATTGCCTGCCAGGGTATGGAAAGGGAGGAGAGCATCTTCACATCAAATGCAAGAAGTTGAGAAGAAGTGACAGGATAATGGAGAAGCAAGAAAAAAAGATTATATATATATATGTGTGTGTGTGTGTGTGTGTGTGTGTGTGTGTGTGTATATATATATATATATATATATATATATATATATATATATATATATATATATATATAAAAGAGGGTAGGAGTAGCAAAGCAAACACAGAGCTGTGATGAGACCCATAGTCCAGGGAAAAAGACTACAGTAGCAGTGGCCAACAGAAATTATAGTGTTCTGGATACAGAGCTACAAATATACTCACAATTAAGGAGAAGAGAATAAAAGTTCAGAAGAATGACAACAGAAGCTTAGCTCTCCAAGGAAACAGTCAGTCACCTCAATTTCAAAACTGTAGCCCCAGGGGCCTCAGTGTGTCACAGTGAACACAGACAACCAGGATAATTCAGCAGTGTGGAGCAGCATTTATTTGTATGGAATGACAAAGTTATCGTCACTCAGCCCAAAGCCTCACACCATTTCTGTGTGTGTCTGCAATGATGATGCAGCGTAATAAGAGGGCAGGTACATAATTTGTGTAGTACATTTTATAGCACGCCTTTCCACACAAAAAGAAAAGGGTTGACAATAAGCCTTCCACTGTTTAGAAGGCACACCTATCATAAATGACTCATTCCCTCTATGGGTATCATCAGATGATTTTACTACAATGTAATTATAATACATGTCATAGCACATTTTTCTAATTTTGTTATTAGAAATTAGAAATATATATATATATATTTCTATGAATATATATATTTACATATATAAATATAAACATATATATATATGCCTATGATAGGTATTCACTGAAATACAAAAGTAGTGGACAAGAACCTTGCCTGCAGGGAGCTCACAACCTAGTTGTGGAATTTTGAGCTGTACCTTAAGAACTTGAAGGATTTGGGGAGATGGAGAGAAGGGAAAGAAAATTCTAGGCAGGAGAACTATGAGCAAAAATTATAAAGGCAGAAATGGGTGGGAAAGAGCACACAGGGTTTATGCTGAGAAGGGATAAGAAACAAGGCCAGGTAGAGACAGATTTAGAGGGCCTTCTGAAACTGCACAGTAGGCAACAGTAAAGCACTGGAGATTTCTGAACAAGTGAATATTGTCAAAACATAGTGTTTTCACCTTTAAGCCTTGTGTTGGATGGATTGAAGTTGAGAAGTGACTAGAAGCAAGAGAACCAGATAGACTATTGTAATCTAGAAATGATGCATGACCACCTGGCCTAGGTTGATGGCAAATAGAAATAGAAAAGATATGTTGAAAATGAAATGTAGGACCAAAATGACAAAGATGATAGAGGCTCTGTTCATCCCTCTAGTGACCAAATCAATGTTGTGATAAAGACAAGGAGCAAGCAGCAAGGAAAAATCTCCTGAGATCTTGATGAACAAGCTATAGAACTAGGGAGAAATCCAAGAAAGCACCCTGCAATGGCAGAAGGTAGGACAGGGTGAGGACACGAGACTGCCCGGTCCCAAGTGGCTAAGTGAGAAGGAGGCTTCGCAGCACCAGAGGCAGACTCCTCTTAAAGGGACTGCATCCACAAGCAGATTTTTGCGGTGATGGACCTGCTTGCTCTGAGCACCAGTGCTGTTTCAACTGCACACAGGACACACGAAGGACTTACAGGGAGACACTGTCAGAGTGAAGGCCAAGATGAGACTTGCTCTATACAGAAGTGCTGGCAGTATCCATTGTTCTCTATTGAGCCTTCCCCCCTTCCACTGCGCGGACACAGCACCGACATAGCCGTGAGGTCGTAGAACTGGATAAGATAGGTCGCTCCGCCCAGAGGATTCTCTGAAACTCTGCCTCCTCAACTCATGGACCCACCCAAGCCATATCCAAGTGTGTCTTTGGCAAGTCAGGTGCTCCTTGCTGAGCCAACCCCAAGACTCACACTGGTGGCAGCTGGCCTCGGTTTCTGGCATGGCCTCTTGAGGCAACCATGAGCACAGCATCTGTGGATTGCTTGCTGAATCTTAACAGGTGGAGCCAGAGGAGCAAAGGCTTGGGCTAAATTTGGCCTGCAGCTGAACCCCTCTCCAGACTGTGCCACTGAACACCTACTACACAAATCCACACTAATTAGACTGGGAGACTTAGGAGTTTTGCTTAGTACATAGAAACATACATAGAAAGGCAGCCAAAATGGGAGGACAAAGAAACAGAAACCATATGAGAGAAAAGAACAGAGATCCAGATATAATAGAGTCAAGTAATCTAATAAGCACAGAGTTCAAAACACTGGTTATAAAGAGGCTCAAAGAACTTCTGGTTAAATTCAGTGAGAAATTCAACAAAGATAAAAAACATAAAAATGGAAATGGTAATTATAAAAGGGAACCAATCTGAAATGAAGAACACATTATCTGAGATGAGAAGTATATTGAATGGAGTAAACAAAAGAATAAACAGAGTGAATAAAGAAAAGGACCAAATGCCCTATCTAGAGGACAGGAAAGCCAAGGACCCTCAATCAGAATGGCAAGAGATAAGATACCAAGACTCTAAAAATAATTTAAGGAGCATATGGGACACTATTAAGGGTCGAAATATCCATCTGATCGGCGTAACTTAAGAAAATCAAAATGTTGAACAGCTGTTTGAAGAAATAATGGTGAAAACTTCCCTAACTGGTGAATAAAATGGACATAAAACCCAATGAAGCTCAAAGAATTCCAAAAATCGGGGATCCAAAGAGGCCCACACCAAGACACATCATAATTAAAATGCCAAAGGTTAAATGCAAAGAAAGAATATTGAAAGTAGCAAGAGAAAAACAGATAGTTACTTATACAGAAACACCCATAAGACTGGCAGTTGATTTCTCAAAAGAAACTATACAAGACAGAAGGGCTTGGCACAAAATATTCAACAGAATGAAGACCCAGAATCTACAACCAATAATAATTTATCTAGCAAAGCTATCATTTAGAGTCGAAGGACAGATAAAGAGTTTTCTAGACAAAAATAAGCTGAAGGAATTTATCACCAAGCCAGTATTACAGGAAATGTTGGAGAGATTTCTTTAAGAACAAAAAACATGTATCAAAAACAGGAATAAAGAATGGTAACAACTACATTCCTATCAATAAGTACCTCAAATGGAAAAGAATTAAGTGCTCCAACTAAAAGAGTAGATGAATAGAAAGGAAAACAAGACCCCTACATGGTACCTATAAGAGACTCACTTCAGATTAAAAGACAGACTAACAGGAAGAGGATGGAAATACATATTGCTTTAATGGACCTAGAAGGTATTTAAGTCAGACAACGATAAACACTATATGATTTCACTTATATGTGGAATATAAGGAATAAAAATTATAAACTAAACAAAAACAGAATCACAAATACAGTGGACAATTTGGTTATGGACAGAGGGGAGAGGCGTCTGGGGGGCTGCAAAAATGGGGTGAAGGGTTAAAGAAGTATAAATTAGTAGCTGACGGAAGGGCATTGAGATAGGGAGCATAGCATAGGAAATGCAATTAGAATGAATACATTGGCTAGCTAAATGGTCAGGGGAGGCAGGGTGCAATTAGGGGGACCATTTTACAAACTATACAGATGTCTAACCAATGTACTGTATACTTGAAACTAACTAAAATAAATAAATTTTAAAAAATGAAATGTAGGCCCAAGCAGGGGGTACTGTCTCCACTAGGCCTGTTACTCAGTTTTCCTTCTCTTGCTCCCCTGTGGCTCCTGGGTAGGCCCTTGTACAGGGACTCAGTGCTGAGACTGTCTAGAGCCACAGGGAAAATGAAAAATTCACCATCGCCATTGCCAGAATGAGTAATTTACGGCTTTGCTCTTTTCTTAAGCTCCCAATATGGCTTCATACTATTATCTCATATGGGCTTTTATTCCTGAATTTTGGCTAAACTCCTTAGACTTAAGCTACTGGCCTCAAAAGTACCAGGCAGTTGCATTTCCTGTCTATCTTCTCATTACTATAGTAATCAGTTATATACTCCTATTTGGAATAAACATGATGAGTATCTCTCCACTCAACTCCATTCATACAATCACAGACAACTACGCTAAAAACAATAGCAGAAGAAATACCAAGAAGAGGCCATCTCAGCATTAGGAGATATTTCTGTGAAATAAACCAAATGTTCTTTCTTGTAGCCAAAGAACTTTACACTAAAAACTGAATTGTATGTACACTAACATTTATTATGTTTTTGACATAATAAATTTGACTATGATTATCTCTCTTATGCATATTCAGTATTGAAATACTTTTTTTAAAAATGTAAGCTGAACTTCTCTTAGATTAAGTTCTATTAATATTGTAAATGTTCTCAAACATTAGTTATTAATTGACAGAATAAAATACTGTATTAAAAATGAAATGTAGCCCAGTGAAAAGCATGATTAAAAATGACTTTTTTCAATAGCAAAATTTAATTTTTAAATTATAGGTATACCAGCAATTCCATTCCTAAGTATTTACCCAAAGAAATGAAACAAATCTACACAAAGACTTTTACACAAACGTTCACAGCAGCTTACTCATAACAGCCAAAAACCAGAAGACAGGCCAGATGTCTATCAACAAGAGAATGGATAAGCAAACTGTGTTTTATGTTTATAATAGAAGTGTACTCATAGATTGAAAAAAAAGGGTAAACTATTGATGATAACATGAATCTCAAAAACAGTATGCAAAGTGAAAGAAACCTTACACATATGTATGATTCCATTTACTTGAAATTGTAGAACAAAAAAAATATGAATATATGCAGGAAAATAATATTAGAACAATGGTTATGTCTGGGGAGCAGATATGAAAATTGACTGGGAAGAGGCACTCTCTGGGGTGACAATAATGTTCAATATCTATAGAGATTTCAGTTATATCAAAGTACACCAAATGATACACCTAAGATTTATACATTTCACTCTACGTAAATTTTACCTCGAAAAAGAATCAAGTAATATTGAACTCTGGCTAATGATATGCACGTTGAAGTGTTTCTGGGTGAAATATATTTACGTCTGCAACTTTAAAATGCATGAAAAAATAAGATGAATATCCATTTGATAGAAGCCTGGAGAACTGGACAAATAGATGATAAAACAAATACAGTAAGTTATAAATTAGAAAATATATGTGGTGTGTACATGAGTGTTCATTAAACAATTATTTCAGCATTTTTGTATGTTTGAAATTTTTTCACAATAAAATATTTGAAAAAAATTACAGACATAGCTTTAAAAGTTTAATAGAACCCTGAAATTGCTGGTTATGCAAAATTATTTTGGCTTCAAATTTTAATTGAAAAAAATCTCTTTAATCTTAAAATATTTATCAGATATCTTCAAAATATCTGTCCAACAAACCACATTTTAAAATGAAATATTTCATTTTATGAAATTTTTATGAAGCATTCGATTTTATGACAAAAAGTGGATAATATACTCATACAAAATAAATTCTTTTTTCCTATACAGATATCCCCAATACTAAAATTTTCCGCCTTAACGTTCAATAAGAGCAAAATCAGAATATTATGTGATATCCACTGCAGATTACTTCTTCCATATCCACTGGTCATATTTTTAATACAGCAAAACTTCAGAATGATTTCATCAATGTCACATTTACTATTTTAATTCTAGAAATTACTCACATATAAAAAGTTTTATACTAGAAATAAGTCAAAATTCCTAAATTCCTGTATCTCCTTCTATAAAATAATCTTAATATTCATCATTTTTAAAAGGTATTCATTTTTTTACTTCATGAGGTTCTTATCAGCATTAAGCTTCCTGAAGTGATTTCGAAGTGCTATATAAAAGTTAAGTATACAAATTATAGACCAATAGTACTAAACAGATACCTCAAACATATCTCAGGTACTATTACTATATGTTTTACTGATGGCTCCCAGCAACACTTAACTTATAATATACAAAATACAAAATGTTATCTTTAAAAAAAAACCCTCAATTACTTCATGGATTTCTAGTCAAACCCTAAGGAATTTGTGATTAAGAGCTGTGTTCCATGGAGAAGTGAAGAACTTTTTTGGTCTTGTTTCTTAAGAGTTTTAGCAAGAATTTCATAGAAATATGGAATCCTAAAGTAAATGTGATGGCCGACAAAATGAAAGCAGTAACCTTGAAATCAGCTCACTGTGCTTCAGTTCTACTATTGCAAAACAGGTTGCCCACAATGATACATTACTAAAACTCACAAAGATTATGGAACTTCCTCAATTTGTCAAATGTTTATATCCATCCCTAAATAATTGTTTATTGAAGATAAATGTTAGAATGTCCTACCGCTTTCTTCAGCTTCAAATATGGCAAAACTCTTTCACTCCAGGTCTTAGATTCAATGGAATTCCTAAATACTCTGGATTTTTTTATTCTGCAATTTCAATTAAGTCATCTCATCCAATATAAAAAGTTGCAAGAGCAATAAAGCTTTTGAATGTCTTACCTGCAACAAGGTCGAAGCTTACAAGGGAGAACTGGCACATATGTACTGCTATCTACCAAGTGGTTAGGGCAAAACAACCAATACTTCTTGTACCCTCGAATAAAACAAAACTACATATCTTATCAGCAATACCGCTGTGACCTTGTTGTGCTGAATATTAGGAAAAGAACCAAATACAAAATAAAAATGCAAATAAGCAGGCCTTCAGGAAAAATGCTCTTTCCCAACTGCTTCAAAAGTATTGAGCCCCTCACTATAGGGGACTCAAAATGGTACCGTGCACCACAGGGTCCTCAGATATAGACAACACCTCTCTGTCCTAGGTTAATAATCATTTAAGCAGAAATGGGGAAAAAAGGTCCCTTTTTGAGAACTTAACTGTGCGTAAAGAATACTAGGTAACTGTACTACAGTGGTTCTGTTCATCTGAGAATAAACTATTGCTCCATTCATGTGTGGCTCTGGTGAGTTCTCTGGAGGTATGGGGGGTGGGGAGCAATGCTAGATATCTGTGAGAAGACAGTTTAACAGTTATCACATAATCCTTGAAAGGAAACTTTTGCAGATGATTAATATGCCATGCTTTTCTATCTGTACTCTGAACTCAAACATACAATCTACCCAATTAAAGTACCCACCTTAGCTCAGGTCTGCAGCTTCTGGTAAAAAATGGAAGAGACAAGGTTCAGAGAAAACTAACATGCAGAATGTATTCTTATTTGTCTTATAAATCCTTAGCTAAATATGCATCCAGGGGATCACGGCAAGTCTAAGAAGATACAGAGGTAATCCAGATGAGGCTGAAGAGAGTACAGGCTCGGAGTAGAATAGCAAGGGATCAATTCTCCCTCCTCCTCCACCACCACAACCACCACACTCCAAGCCACCACTATCTGCTCTCATCTTCACCATTCTCTGTGTCACAGCCACAGTAATCTTTGAAAAATGTAAATCTGATCATACTCAACCACTTATAAGTTGATCTTTAGCAAACTATTCAGGGCAAATTACTCAACCTCTCTAGGCCTCAGTTTCCCCATCTATAAAATAGAAATGTAGTTCCAGGGCTGTTATGAAGATAACAAGCTAATCCTTTTAAATAACTGGGAACAATAAGCACCATAAGTAAGGACTAAATAAGTAGTCACTATTATTATTTCACCACACACCTACCCTCTGTATTAAAAACATCTCAATGGTTTTTCCTTTGCTCTAAAGCTAAAGTTCAATCTCATTAATATGACCTATAATGGTTCCACACAATCCCACTCACCTGCTCACCAACTGCATCTCAAGTCACTCTCCTCCCTCACTACTCCCTGGCAACACTGGCCTTTCAGTTTCTAAAGGTACAATCTTCCTTCCAAGTGACTGAAATACCCCTGTACCTGTGTTAAGCTCTTCTCACCCACACCACTTGGCTAATTCCTGTGCATCTCTCTGATTTCAGCTTAAGACACTTCCTTAGGGACTACTACCTTGATCTCAATGCCCACAAAAAATACCCATGCTTTGCTCCCTAATAGCGCCCTTTACAAGTACTAACACACAAATAACAATGTCATTACTCTGTTATCTGCTTAACATCTGTCTTCATTAGAACATAAGTTCCATGCACTGAGCGACCTTATCTTTTACTCACCACTTTATCCCCAGTGGTTGGCATAGGACCTGACATAGAGGTTTACTCAATAAGTATGTAGTAAATTTAAAAAAAGCTCTCCTTTTGTTCATTCTCCCTCTCCTGTCACTTCTTTCTGAAAGGTGAGGGAAATAATAAGGTGCTTCATCATGGATTCCATGCCATCTTCCTTCTTCTCATTCATTCCTTTCCTTTCTTTATATTTTCCTCCTTCCTATCATCCTTCATAGTTGCCCCTTCATTCTTCCCTCTTCTAAATTTTCCTCTCTCCTTCCATCTCCTTCAGTTGGCCACCACCCAGCCAGTCATTGTAAGACATCACCCCTAATCACAAGCTGCCTGTAATGAAATGCACTGTTTACATTAAAACCAGAGCCGTGGCAAGAATGTGGTGGACATTGTATTAGCACAGGGGACAGAATTTCAGTATCTGTACAAAGAAGGAGTATAGGCAGTTCTATCACAGATATTTGGTTGATTACTGAGGTCTAACTTTTCAATTAATTTTCCTTTCAAGTCACACTAATAACAGTCAATATAAGTAAAAAAAATAATGATCTAAACCTAAAGTTTTCATCACCCTTAGTGGAATAATATGTATTCATTTACCTTGTGAAATCTTAATAATAACTATTAATTTTACTTTTTTATTCTACATTGTGTACCTATAACTTGCTTGTTTCTTCTGGCATATTCAGTCCTGTTGGTCAAATACATTTAAATGTAATCATATATCCCTAAATAGATTATAGCTACTTATATTCACCTTAAGTTTCTTGTTCCTATTTACATAGTTAAACTTTGGTACATAAATATCAAGCTGTTTCAAATGGCAATGCTTCCACTCTGGACTAACTGCAGAAACACTCTAGAAATCCACTCTAGCTCCAAAATATAAACTAACTAAATACCTTATATACATGGAGCTTTTCTAGGCATATTACAGCATCTAACCAAAATAACTGGTTATAGTTCTACTTGTGTTAAAGGTTCATAAAATAAATTTTAAAACACAACTTCCAATTCATAAAACTAAAAACTTTATAAAATTAAAAGTGTTCTCATTTGTATAATTTTGTTTATACTACTGATTATTATACTTTTAGTCATCCCTTTCCACTCACTGGGAAATCAATTTCAACATATAAAAATAACCTGGTGTGCTTAATCTCTCAATGTGATAGCTTTAGTATGACAAACATTAAATTTCACTCACAAAAATGGGTTCCTATCCACCTGCATAAGAATTCTGAATTCTAAAAGATCATTTTAAAATTATATAATTCATTATTATGTTTATCATTAACACCTAAGTGACTATAGTCTACTACCCACCAACGGGGCTTTCATCAACCTTGAGCAATAAACACAAAAATTTCTTGTTCATTAAGGAAAATGAATGAAAGTTCCTATCATCTATCAAACATTTGCTTCTAACTAACCACATACCCATTGCTCTTTCTACACATTCTTTATCCACTTGCACACTAGCATTATTAAAATTATTTTGAAACATTAGTTAATTCTCCATTAATCCTATGTAGTGATAATCCTATTAGTGATTTGGTAGTTTAATGCATTGCTTCTAGTTAAATGTCCTCTTTGGTTTTAAAAATACCATATTTTGATTTACTCTTACATTCTCACATTAAAATGAACACCTTCTAGTCTAGCTTAATAGATTATGTTAGCTTAAAAGATTACATTATACTCATCTAAGAAACTGAAAATTTACCTTATAGCCTATTGTCTTCCTATAATAAAGAATTTCCTTTTCCAGGAGCTCAAATAAACGCGGTGGGAAAAACTGAAAATCCTGAACATTTGGCTGTTTTGGAGGTCGTGGAGCCTGTGGGGGGGAAATGCATTACATATATATGTTTTCAGTATATGAAGTGAACATACTTACACCATTTTTTTATACATAAAAATATAAATACAATGAAATCCATTTAAGTGGCTGGGCCATATCAAGTACTTTTCTGTATCGTTGTTATATTTTAAGGACTATTATTTGTATTAATATAAGTAAACTGAATCACAGACTATGTTACAAGAGAAACTTGCTATAAGACATAGAAAAAAAAATAGCCTCATACTGTTTTTTACCTTCGGAACCTTTGGCTCACTGACACGTAAAGCCTCTCTAAAGTATGCATCAACTGCGTAGTTTGCTTTGCGTTCTCGTTTAGGAGGTTCAATCCATTCCACCATCCCAAGCTATACATAACAAACAAGAATGAGGAGTTTAATTACTCCAAACTGTTTTATAAAAATTAAGCATATCAAGGTTGCAGGAACATGAGAAAACCAAAGCCATCAGGAAAAATTAAAATTTGCTTTTTTGTAAGTCATAATTACACATTCCAAGTTCCAAAACCTTGTCCTGTATACCAAGTTTAGATGCAAGGATGGTTTTCTTTTTTTTAAGTAAGTTTAAAACTTAATTCTACTTTAGTAATTGAGAAGAATTTGCACAAATTGGTTAGATTCTATGCTGAACAAATAAATAATATATAATGTAGAGGGAACACTAAGATTGATTCTGGTAACTGTTAAGTGTATGAATTAGGAAATAGCTGAAAGGAATAAATTATAAATATCAACATTACAGGCATTTATCCCTTCAAATCAAGAGAAAGTTTTAAATAAATCCTCTTGGTAAAGAACTATGAAAAAAGTCAGTGAAATCAGAAAGACTTAAATTTAAAACCATGTTCTGCCACTTTATCAGTTGTATAACTCTGGGGAAATTATTTTCTCCATCTGTAAAATAGAAATAATAATACCTACCTTGAAGATGAAATGGGACCATATATGTGAAAGCATTAGGTAAACTGCCAAGAGTTAAATGTAAGTTATTATTATACATCCAAAGTTGGGTGAACGATTTGGTAGCAATACAAAACTTCACCCCAGCTAGAAAAAAAACAATTTAAAAATCAATAGACAAAATTGACAATACAAAGTTCTAGAGTCTGTAGGAATGGTTTTCTAATTGATATTTTTTCTTGATTTCACAGTACCTACACCTAGCCTAGTGCCTTCACAGAAGAGATTAATGACCTAAAAAAAGAACATTAATTTAAAAATAATGGTCTCATTCTATTTGACCTTATCTAAGGGTTGAGTTCCAACCTTAGATTAATATTTTAAGAGTGGAGGATAAATTAAGGGGACTAGAATGCTTAGAAATCTACAAACTCTCACAGTGTCTAGAGAAGTAAAGACTAAAAGACAGACAAAATAGTGGCATCCACATATGTAAAAGTCTATCAAGTAGAAAAGAACACAGTTTTTTGCTGATCCATAAGATTAAAACCAATGTGGAAAGGCACAGGAAAGTAGTTTGCTAGTCAGTATAATTTAACAAATATGTCTTAAGTACCTATGGTATTATTTGCAAGTCATTGTCAAGGATACAAAGATGAATAAAACAATCTCTTTCATCAAGGAGCTTATAAGTCAAATAAGAAATATTCTGAGAACCAGAGAATATAAAATAGTTAAATCAACTATCCTGAGAGAAGCAGGAATCCCAGCATGACTGCATTTAAAGGCTGGATTACTGTCTTAGATCCTATAATGGGATTTCTTAATTACAAAAATGATTAGACTAAATAACCTTTAAGGTTTCTTTTAACTCTAAAAACTATAAAATATGCATAGTATAATCTGAGTTTATGTAAAATGAGAAATACCCAGAGCAGTGAAATAAGTTTTCTTTTCCCCCTCCAATGAATTAATGCAGAATGATAGTAATATTTTATAAATAACCAATATTTTATTTGTCTCATTTGGGGTGAAAAAAATCAATAATAATTTAAATTAACTTTCCAAAAGTAATGCACTTGGCCATTTAACCTGTATTTGTTTGAAGGCCTGGGTATCCAAATTTGAAATCAGCATTAAAGACTAATTCTTGAACTTTCAAAAACAGAATAAACCATGCTAAATTTATTTGTTTTATATAAGAGTACATTAATACAAACTTATTCAGGTTAATTTATTCAGGATCAATGTCAGTCATTATGACTTAATTTACTACTGATGACTATAAAGTAAGGCAACTGGTTCAACAAATCATATATGAAAATCTACTTCACTATGTAATTGTCATGATTTATGTATAAACAACATTTTTGCAGGGTTTTGATTCTCTTCAAAGGGTAATATAAACCTATTTTAAGAACCTATCTAGAAAATATGAAAAGATAGGAATAAAATAAAATCTCAACTTAGAATATTCAGAAAAAAATTCTGATTTGCCAGATATTCATTTATAAAAATACAAGTCATCATTACTATTATCAAAATTTCTGTCTACATCATTATTTTCCTAGAATTAGAAGCACAGAAAAACTGGTTATATTAGATATAGATAAGTATTTTACTAAGTCTAATTTTCTTCTAATAATATAGATAAGAAGCTCCCCTGATATTTAAACTCTTCACTGTTTAATATTTTTCCACTTCATAAAACACTCTTAATATCAGTATGCATACAGGAATAACTGTAAATTTTATAAAATTCATATCACATAATGAGATCTAAAATGCATATTAGGAAGGCAATTTCCAGTCTGTACATGCAGGCCATCACTTCCATCTCATTAGAATAAAATGTAAACAGTCAGAATTAAGGTTATAGATATAACTAGATAGATTTAAGTCAAGACACTAAAATCTACCAAAAAAATAATAACAAAGCATTCATTGTCAGCATACTAGTTGTACTGCAAACCAAAATGGCTCACCCTTCATTTTTCAGTAAAACCGAATCTGTAACGTATATTTTTATTTTAGTAAAATTCATTTCTGTGAGTTAAAAAATATAACAGCTTTATAAAACAATTTGAGTAACAAAATGACAGAACTGTATTATAACAAAAAGTAAAATAATTATCCATGAGTCCATGTTAATATAAATAAGTATGTAAATGGAAAGAGACAGCTTTTCCATACAGAAAAAAAAATCCCAGCTAATTAATGCATAGATGTAAATAAAAAATTACCATTAGGCAAACACCACAATAATAACTGTTGAAGGCAAGCTCCACCAATTGATCCTAAAATCAGTGGGTAAAAGTTTGAGGAGTATTTTCCCCAAGATACTTATTATTAAAAAAAATTATAACTCCACAGCAGAGAACCCAGCAGACTAACATCTCAACAAAGTAATCAAGGTTAATATCCCCAGTAATAAGATATAGCAACACCATATGTTCCCCTGGTAGGATGCACTAAGAAGGACATAGCATCCCCTCTACAGCATTCTTGCCAAAAATGCATAGTTTTAATCAAATCATAAGAAAATGTTATTAGACAAATCCAAAGTGAGACACAAACTACAAAATATCTGAATACCAATACTCTTCTAAAGTGTCAAGGTCATGAAAGAGAAAGAAAAACAGAACTATCAGAGATTAAAGGAGACTAAGGAAACACAGCAACAAAAATGCAACATGGTTCGAAAATGAGAAGACAAGCCACAGAATGAAAGCAAATCTTTGCAAAATACACATCTGATAAAGGGCTGTTATCCAAAATACACAAAGAACTCTTAAAATTGAACAATAAGAGAACAACCAACCTGATTATATAATGGGCAAAAACCTGAACAGACACATCCCTACATAGCAAATAAGCAAATAAAAAAAAAACTTCCATATCAGACATCATCAGGGGAATGCAAATTAAAATGAGATACCCATACACACCTATTAGAATGGCAAAAAGACAGAACACTGACAATACTAAATACTGATGAGGATGTGGACCAGCAGGAAATCTCATCCATTGCTCAAAGTAATTCAAAATGATATGGCCACTTTGGAATACAAGTTGGCAATTTCTTATAAAACTAAACATAGACTTACCATATGATCCAGCAATCATTTTCCTTGTGTATTAACCCAAAGGAGTTGAAAATCTATGTCCACACAAAAACCTGCACATGGATATTTATGGTAGCTTTATTTATAATTGGTAAAACTTGAAAGCAACCAGGATGCCCTTCAGCAGATGAATGAATAAACCGTAGTACATCAAGACAACAAAATATTACTCAGCACTAAAAAGATAGGAGCTATCAAGCCATGAAAAGATATGAAGAACCCTTAAATGCATATTGCTAAGTAAAAGAAGTCTATCTGGAAAGGCTACATACTACATGATTCCAACTATATAATATTCTGGAAAAGGCAAAAATGTGGAGAAAGTACCAAGATCAGCTGTTGCAGGAGGTGAAGGTAAGGTAGGATGAACAGAGGATTTTTAAATCAGTGAAACTATTGTGTATAATACTGTAATAGTACATACATGTCACTATACATTTATCCAAACTCAGAATATACAACACCAAAAGTAAACCCTAATACAAAAGATGGACTTTGAATGATAATTATGTTATCAATGTAGGTTCCACAGGTGCCACTCTGGTGGTGGATGTTAGTAGTGGAAGGGGCTGTGTTTGTGTGAGGATAGGAAGAATACAAGAACTCTATTTTTTGCTGGATTGGAACAGGGAAGGACATTAGGGAAAAATGTGTTAATTTTCCGGATTTGATCACTATACTATGATTATGGAAGTTATTAACAATACGGAAAGTTGAGTGAAAGATATATATGAACTCTGTAGTATTTTTTTGCAATAAAGTCTAAAGTCACTTCAAAATAAAGTTTTAAAAATTATAGCTACAAATTTAATTAAAACAACCAAAATAAATAAAACTCATTTCTTCATAGGACCATTACTGTCCATGCAGTATGTTATAGGGCATTACTTCATAAATGAGACCACATTTACAAAGTAACTATGTCAATAACATTACATTTAAGTAACTATGTCAATAACATCATTACTAATATAGTTATTAAGTACCACACATTGTTCTAATCACTTTAGGAATATTAACTCATTTCATCATGAGAATCATTCTATGATCTATGATGTAATTACTATAACTTCCATGTGATAAATGAGAAAACCAAGTACCCAAAGTCAAATTATTAGTGATAGATTTGAGGATTCAGCTTCAGAATCCAGGAAATCAACTGCAATCCCATACTGCTTCTCAAAAACAAAAGTAACAGTCATAGCAGCGACAGCAGCAAAAATGATGATGACAATGATAGTAATGATAATAAACCATCAAAATATATTAAAGATATAGCCCTTGCATGAGACCTTTTGAACTACATCAAATTTCACTCTACAGCAAAGTACTATAATAGGTAAGTGCCAATGTTTTTTATAATTGTTATGAGAAATGCTAATCTGAGAGTCTAATGGATAAGGATAAAAAGTTACCTTCTGTTTTTCTCTGTAATCTTCTCCTTCAAACTTGTACAAACTTTGTTCAATGTCCATTCTAAAATTTCTCAGGGACGACTCTCCCATTTTCTGCAAGCGTTCATTCATCTCTGCAGTCTAAAGTTGAATGCATTGAAATGAGAAAATTATCACTAAATTACTTATAAATATCTGAGTATTCCCTTTCTTTTCAAAAGCCAGATTTGACATGACATATCCAATCTGTTAATTTACAAGGGAAGAATGCAATGCTAACATCAAACCTGAATATAAATTTAACTTGCCCGGAGAATTTTAAGTACTGAAATGGTTAATTCCAAAGTAGTCTTCACTTAGGCTTTCGTTAAAATCTTTTATCATTTAATATTCAGCCATATTATAATTCCTATTACATAATTTTAATGGGTCAAATAGCTAATGCTGAAATAAAATAAATGCAAACTTGGATTAAACAATCATTTTGCATATACAAAACATACTAAAACAAGATTGCTCAAAATTCAAGATATGATCTCAAATACATGAAAAGATGCTCAACAATACTAATCATGAGGGAAATGCTAATCAAAACCACAATGACATATCATCTCACACCAGCAAGAATGGCTGTTATCAGCAAGACTGGAAACGAAAACTATTGGTGAGGATGCAAAGAAAAGGGAACCCTTGTGCACTGTTGCTGAGAATGCAAAGTGGTGCAGTCACTATGTAAAACAGTACAGAGGTTACTCAAAAGAATAAAAATAAAACTATCACATGACCCAGCAATTCCATTTCTCGGTATGTCTCTGAAGAAAACAAAGACAATAACTCAAAAAGATGACTGTAGCCCCATGTTCAGTGTAGCTTTATTTACAATACTCAAGACATGGAAACAAGCTAAGTGCCCATTGATGGATGAATGAATAAAGAAAATGCTACATACACACACACGTATGTATATGTATTTATGTATATGTGTATATATATATATATATATACACATATACATACACATATACATACACACAATGTATATGTATATAATATTCAGTCATAAAAGAAGGAAATCCTGCAATTTACAACAACATGGCTGAACAATGCCTGCTGCAGGGCCCCTCCCACGAGGCCCCAGCCTGCAGGTCCAGTAGCTGGCTTCGTTCTGAACTGGAGTACCACCTGGGGTCAAATCTGAGGACGACACACCGAAAGGGCAGGCAGAGCAGGCACCAGAGACCTGCTAAAGCAAATCCTGCTCTGTAGGGTCAGCTCCTGCACAACCGCTCCTTCACTGGTCCTGACCAGTCATCACAGACAATCAGCCTGAGGGTCAATCCCTCCCACTGATGAGCACACAGC